>CM037864.1:24367259-24621484 GCA_021292105.1 Anadara kagoshimensis
GAGAGAGAGAGAGAACGAGAGAGAAAAACACACGCGCACGCGTTGTTATGTTTTTCTTATAACAAATTAAGTATAGCATATTAATTATTGATGACATTTTTCACGAAGGGCTTAGAGATTTAAACAACTGAGTACGGTTGGTTGCGGTACATACGGATAACGGAACTGTGCCAACGAGTTACAGCGAAATGATGAATTATTGATGATTTATACACGAATGTGTCCAGAGATTTACAACCTCGAAGGAAAGAGGATGGTTGGTCGGTAGTTTTACATCATATCATCAATTTTGCATCCATGTTCCGTGGTGTGCAACTCGTGATCTACTTTGCATACATCATTTCAAATTAAAATTGTCAGTCGACATTATCTTGACAAAGTAAATGCTAATGACAATGGTACAATGGTACTTGTCATTAACCAAAAATTGAAGGCCTAGTGATTAAAAGCTTATTCCCTTAACCAGTAGGCAACCGTAGCCCAGGAAAAATAAACCCTGGACCATAGACACCTTGTGGTACAAGGCCATTGCCTTAACCACTAGGCAACCGCAGTCCAGGGGCAGATGATGGCTATTGCATGCAATAGAACACCAACTGTACAATACAACAGAAAGAAATAAGAAAGCTAAAAGTCAGAAATATAAGAATTGAGAGAGCGCCCCGGTAAGGGCGAGTGGTCGAATATCCATCACGGAATACTCAACCACCTTCCCGTTTGACATCGGAGAATGCTCCGACATCTACACTATTCTGTTAAAAAAACAAGAACAGCGAGGGAAGTATTGCTTGTCATCTTCCTGCAATGTTGTGTTATATAAAGATACCCGTTTTCACTTTATCGCGGTATCGTAAAATAATTTATTTGACATTTTCTTTTTAATTGCGTGTTTATTTAATTCTTAATGTAGATATAAAGATAAAAATTATATAATTTTTGTGTTTATTAATTTCATCACATCTCCGTCGGCTGATTGACATATTAGATAAAATACAATTAAAATTATTCTTAGTTTTACCAAACCACGTAACTCTTCACTACCACTATATATTTTAAAGAATGGTGAACACAGTTCCGCTTAGAAAACATGCACGACTTACATATGCGATTAATTACACGTAATACTTTGACCTTGAGAAAAACGGATAATAAAAAAACGCGTTGAAAAAATACAAATACAAACAGTGACACACACACACACACACACACACACACACACACACACTAATTAACGCATTGATGACATATACTGTGTGACTTACACACACACCCACCATGGCACACACACAATAACACACAAATACAACCCTACATGCACCGTGTCACAGACACACACACACACACATTAACGCGTTGATATGACATACACCGTATGACACACGCAACACACATATATTAACGCGTTGATTTGTCATACACCGTGTCACACATACACACACATGCACGCACGCACACAGACATTAACGCGTTGATAATTCATACATCGTGTCACACACAAACACACACGCACGCACACACTTATACACACATTAACGCGTTGATATGATATACATCGTATCAAACACACACTTTCTCTCACACGCATGCACACACACATCAACGCGTTGATATGATATACATCCTGTCAAACACACAAACTCTCTTATACACACACACGCACACACACAAACATACACACAAACTCACGTTGAAAAAAGACACAAATAAAACATGTGATTCATCGTGATATACAACGTGAACACACGCACACAAACACACAAACACGCCCATTTATAAGACACAAATAAAACCTGTCATACATCGTGTGCCACAAACACACAAATTAACGCGTTGATATGACATACACCGTGTGACACAAACACACAAATTAACGCGTTGATATTACATGCACCGTGTGACACAAACACATGCACACACGCACGCACACATAATGACGCGTTGATATGTTATACACCGTGTCATACAGAGAGACACACACGCGCACGCACGCATACAGACATAAACGTGTTGATATTATATAGATCGTGTCACACACAGAAACACACACACACACACACACACTTAACGCAAATATACACGTTGTGGTTCATAACATTGACAGAGAGAGAGAGAGAGAACGAGAGAGAAAAACACACGCGCACGCGTTATGTTTTTCTTATAACAAATTAAGTAAAGCATATTAATTATTGATGACATTTTTCACGAAGGGCTTAGAGATTTAAACAACTGAGTACGGTTGGTTGCGGTACATACGGATAACGGAACTGTGCCAACCAGTAACAGTCAAATGATGAATTATTGGTGATTTATACACGAATGTGTTCAGAGATTTACAACCTCGAGGAAAAGAGGATGGTTGGTTGGTAGTTTTACATCATATCATCAATTTTGCATCCATGTTCCGTGGTGTGCAACTCGTGATCTACTTTGCATACATCATTTCAAATTAAAATTGTCAGTCGACATTATCTTGACAAAGGGTAAATGCTAATGACAATGGTACAATGGTACTTGTCATTAACCAAAAATTGAGGCCTAGTGATTAAAAGCTTATTCCCTTAACCACTAGGCAACCGTAGCCCAGGAAAAATAAACCCTGGACCATAGACACCTTGTGGTACAAGGCTATTGCCTTAACCACTAGGCAACCGTAGTCCAGGGGCAGATGATGGCTATTGCATGCAATAGAACACCAACTGTACAATACAACAGAAAGAAATAAGAAAGCTAAAAGTCAAAAATATAAGAATTGAGAGAGCGCCCCGGTAAGGGCGAGTGGTCGAATATCCATCACGGAAATACTCAACCACCTTCCCGTTTGACATCGGAGAATGCTCCGACATCTACACTATTCTGTTAAAATAACAAGAACAGCGAGGGAAGTATTGCTTGTCATCTTCCTGCAATGTTGTGTTATATAAAGATACCCGTTTTCACTTTATTGCGGTATCGTAAAATTTTATTTGACATTTTCTTTTTAATTGCGCGTTTTATTTAATTCTTAATGTAGATATAAAGATAAAAAATTATATAATTTTTGTGTTTATTAATTTCATCACATCTCCGTCGGCTGATTGACATATTAGATAAAATACAATTAAAATTATTCTTAGTTTTACCAAACCACGTAACTCTTTACTACCACTATATATTTTAAAGAATGGTGAACACAGTTCCGCTTAGAAAACATGCACGACTTACATATGCGATTAATTACACGTAATACTTGACCTTGAGAAATACGGATAATAAAAAAACGCGTTGAAAAAATACAAATACAAACAGTGACACACACACACACACACATACGAACTCTCACCAGAAACCCACTACTGAGACTTTTCACCTGAAAATCACTACACCATGTTTAAATAGTTTCTAAAACTCAAAAGTCATTTTTTTCGAAAGAAAATGGAATCTGTTGCCTAACCAGCGGTTGGAAATTCCTGAAATGCTAATAGGCTTTTGTAGACTTTTCGGAGGAAAGTCACTACATGTGTCACGTGACTATACATACACACACCAACAAGTCACTACATAATACTTTATTATAAACACACATTCATCTCACTACATCACATGAATACGCCACTATATTAGAATACTGTCTGTATTTATTTCACTTAGGTGTAATAATTATAAATCATGACAGGTGTGATCTTACACTGCTATTCCACTGGTGGCTAGCGGGACTATTTGGTCAATTGCGTGGCGTCCGGTTGATTGCAGTGAAATTTTAACGCAAAATTTGTGTGATTTGTCATTTTACCATTATTTTTTCGAAACAGAAAGTTTTAATAAAGAAACAGATAAATAAATGAGTTTTGTGAATGTATCCTGAACAATTACGTCTTTCAAATTAATTTACACAGTTATTAACTTTTGGGTGCTTGATAATCATTGAAAAGACGCGTTCTTTTTCATCAAATATTGATAAATTTGGCTTTTACGTTGGAAAACATACTTTATCGTACTTATTTTCTTTGCTTGTAGATAAATTGCAGAGAAAGCAACAGTATTATTTTCAGCGCACAATTCACTAACGTTTTGAGTAATAATGCTAAAACATAAGTTTCCGAATGTCTGTTGATTGACCAACTAAGTTCATTGAAAATTTGTTCTAGGCAGGTGTACGGTTGATTGTATACTTAAGCATATTAATACTTTAAAAAATAAATTCCGAGTGCTTTTAAGTATAAGTTTTCAAATACATTTTTACTTATAAACTGGTAAATAATATATATAAAAAACAAAACTCTAGTAAGCTTTCAATGAATTTGGGCCAAACTTTATACATTAGCTGACTTATCAAGGTGTGAAACCTGAAGATGTCAAAGGTCTCGAGACAACGGACAAGATCACAGTAGGACTTAGACGAGATCCTTGTGACCTTATTCCCTCGCTAACGAAGGGATATATAAAAGCAACTGTCCGTCCTTCCAATCGTCCTCCCGTAACATATTTTGCAATACTCTAGTATCAACATACTTCAATGGATTATTACCAAAGTTGGCATATACTTGGGAGAATCTGGAACTATTGATTTTCAAGGTCATGAGTCAAAGGTAAGGCCAAGATCAAATTTTGCCACAGCGAAGGGATGCCGCCGTTCGAATTGCCCTTGTTATTATCTGGTCCCAGTTTACATTTTAGTATTAGCATATACATGAATGCTTGTCGCCTAATCACGGTGTACAACTTTATATTTTTTTATTATTCTAATTTCCAATATCTAGCTTCAACATTGTGACTATTAATTTCGCAAGTTTATCTTTGCCGTTTAATAAGCAAAATGTTATTCAAAATATTTTTTCTCGAGGGCATTATCCCCCAAAAGTAACCATGCTATATCTGGCAGGGGAGAAACACTTGAATTCACCAAGGTTAGACAGGGGCGTAGCTAGGTAAAAACGATCTGCACGCACGACCGTCGAATGGAAGGAAGGTGGACGAACATTCTTACGAGAGAGGGTGGGGATATGCTCCCCCGCAATATTGTTAAGATTTTAGACCCTAAATTGTTAATTTTGAGAACATTTCAATAGTTCAACACCTTACGAATAGTTGTTAAACATACTCATTTCAGCGCAAAATGATATCAGAAAAGGAAGTTTCTGAAAAAAATCACGATTGACCAGAATCATGTATACAATTAAATTCTTAAGCTGATGATTTGTTTGAAGATTAAGCTTATAATCTCTACTTTGATTGAAAATGTGCACCTAGTCGATCTAATGACTTACGGTACGGTCAGAGCTTATCTTAGACAGTGGTGAATTAAACCGATTTGTATGTACCAATTTCTATCATGGAACCAAAATTAAACTACATGTATTACAAAATTACAAAAAGCTTTAACGTTTTTTTAGTAAGCTTATGCTTCATGCCACAAGCTCACAAAAAAACCCTGCTCCTCCACATAAAAAATCCATCGGATCAAATTTTTAAATAGGAGGTGCACATCTACATTATATCACAAAGATTGTGTGAAAGTTTCATGAAAATCCATTGAAGGGTTTAGGAGGAGTTGCGGATAAGAGATATGTACCCTAAGGTGTAACGGAGGGACGGACACACGGACGAACACACCTATCACTATATACCCCCACTTTTTAAGCGGGGGGTGTAAAAAACCACCAAAAAACAAATTATTAAAGCTACCGGTAATGTTGAGACTTCTGATCGGTACAATTACCATGCACTAAGCGAGAAAGCTAAAATATATATTATATATTGTAAGCCGGGTCGTATGGAACATATAAAACAAAAATTCGAATAGTCAAACATTACCAATTTGCGTATAGGCAGCTACGCCCGTGTAAGAATTATTTTTTGACATTCGGCTTTACGAAAATATGTCAAATGTATAGCATGTGAATGTTATTGCAGCGTCTTTTATTCCAGTCTCACCACCTTAACTGTCTAATGTTATAGCTGAACACTGATGCTTTGACACTTAACGTGTGTGAAATTTTTATCATTAAAAAGCCGTTTTCTAGACCAAGGATACGAAATTATTAATTTATTTTGCGAATCAAACTTTAGTAATGATATTATTTGTACCTTTTGTGGACTGTCGGTGTCCAAGAAGAGATCCTGTGTAGGAGGACTATGATCATCAAAAATGATCTCTCAAACTTTTAATTAGGAACAATTTTTATAGTATAAAACCAAAGGATTTGGTCTGGTACACATATATGCCAGTGTTGGCATCTAGTTGACGTTTTTCGCGTCTTAAGTTGAAAAAAATGCTGCGTAATGGTGTTATTGGTGGCTGCAGTAAAAACGGATTTGGTCAGACAGTAAACACCGATGCATTTTGTACCTATAACACGTAAAATGTGCTTACAACACCCATAAATGTTACATACATACACAGTTACCTTGAAATAGAAATCTTCGATGATTATCAAGCCACCTGAGGTTAACAGCTGAGTATATTGGTGTGAAAAAAACATGTGTACAATATACTTGTTCAAAACATATTCACAAACTCATTTTTGTATAGTTTTTTCTAAAAAAATCAATAATAAATTCACAACTTATACAAATTTCGTGTTAAAACTCCAGTGCATCAACTGGACACCTTGCAATCAACCAAAGTTTCTGATGTCTGACGTTCAGCATATTAAAATATTAATAGGGAAGTATTTACTAGCATGGAAACATAAAGGATGTCTTCGGAAAATATAAGGAAATGACCCATAGGAAAAATTCATGCGAGTCAAAATTTACATCATTTAAATATTGGTTAAATTTTCATTTTTTATCTATAGAATAAGATTCATTTTAAAATGTCATGTCAATAAAAATATCCCTGGTAACAGAGAAGTATTACTTATTTTATACGCAAATAGTGATTCTATTCAGAAATGGTAATTTTTCATACATTTGACCTCATATATATTGCAATTTAAACGGAACGGACATTAAAATGTAGATAACTTATTTAGTTTTCAGTGACTTAAAGATTATCCACGGGCATGCCTGCCATCATGGTAAAAATTTAAAAACACTTAAAAACTAAACCGTGGCCATTATCCGTCACTCATATCAAAGCGTATGTACCCACTTTAACTAAGCTTCGATAGCTCAGCGGTAAAGATTTGAAACCTAATGCTATTATTTTAATGCGCGGGTTCAAATCCCAAACATTTTGCGCGTGATTTTGTTTTTGTTTTATAGTCTTTTTTCGTATTTTCAAAACGTTCAAGATGATTTCAATTACATTTAACTCAATTGTGAGTTTAAATCTATTTTTCCGACTGAAGTGTTAATATTAAAGTAAGTTGTATTAGCATCGATATATGTATATCATAAAGCAACGCAAAGTCAAAGTCTCGTATAAGATATGTCGCCTCAACAACGTGCTTATTGTTGTATTTGCAACAAAAAAGCATCAAAAATGGCTGTCGTGTTGGTTTTAAATTGCAAAAACGGATTGAAAATGTGTCTGGAATATCAGTTGACAGTTGTCAGTCACGTGTATGTGATAAATTTTGGAGACAATTATTAAATTGTAATATCATTTCGTAAACGATGTTACTGATGATTTATACTACACTGTTAAGGGTGGAGGGTAGATCTTTGGACGAGTTGTCATAAACAGGGTACTTCTGGCGGATACATGACTTCATTATAGGATTAACTGCTGGATTGTCAGTCAAAAAGACTTTACTTATATATAGAATAGACACCAGTAGCTATTGTCGAACTTACAAAACAATACAACAATGCAATGCAGATGGTCATGTCATACTTATTTCACCATGGTCTTTGGTGACTTTTATTATTCAGGTTCTAATAAAATACTGTACTCTTTCCATTAAAATATTTATTATATAACCACTTGCTTTTACTACGGATTTAAGTAACCTGAAAGATTATATCCGACTTAGTGACAGAAAACACTATTTTACTTTATAGTGGCCTCATACAGGTGAAAATAACATCGGGTATTCCCATCATTCGATGAATATTCCTGTGGGTCGATTGCTCGAAGAAACCGTATACAGTCCTAGGAATAGGGGGTATACCTACGATTTTTCTCTTGCTCTGACTCACAGTAGGACACTAATCCCCTATCAATACATAAACATTAACCCATTATTAAATAACCATTAAGGAATGACCAACTTAAAACTACTGTTACTTCTTTACTTCATAGCTTTAGGGTATGTAAGTTAGTGGTATACATTGTACAGTGGAGTACATGTTTGAGAGGACTTCTATTTGTACCATTAAGTTTTTATTTGACTGAAGAAATAGCCTAAAAATGACAATTTAATCAGTTTTGGACATTTCTGTGAAATCAGTACATGTATTTTAATCAATTGTGGTAAAAAGTCCTACCATGTCGGATGTTGAATATCAGTCCATGTTATTAAATACATGTATAATGATTTTTAAATGAAGAAAATACATCAACTCTCTCTCTCTCTCTCTCTCTCCTCTCTCTCTCTCTCTCTCTCTTTTCTGCTCCTACATCTACTAACGCTTGAAACAATGCAAAATTTAAAAACAAAAAGGGCATTATAACTGCCCTTAAAGAATTCTGTACATGTTTTCTTCTTCTTCTTCCGGTACAGGAGTAGGCCTCATCATGGAAAGCCTGTTTTAGTTCGCCTGTGTTGTAATGTTTCCCAGCCTAGGTTGTTTAGCATACTGGATACACTGCCACTTGTGAAATCTTTATAGTTATTACACACGAAACACGCTGCTCTTTGGACTTTTTATTGGGTGACATTTTTCTTGGTGTATGGATCCCATATTGTGGAGGCGTATTCCACAGTTGGTCTTACAATAGTCTGGTAAGCAGATTATTTTGCAGATGGTTTGCAGCCTCTCAGATTTCTTTGAATAAAACCTAGTGAACGACTGGCTTTCTTAGTGAAGTTTAAAATATGTCTATCCCATCGCAGATCTTCACTAATGGTCACACCAAGATATTTGCTGTTATCTTCCCTGTTGAGTATGTGGTCGTGAAGTCTGTACTTGTTGATAAGAGGAGTCTTTTTTGTTGGAAATAGTAAAACTGTGCATTTCTCTGGATGAAAAGCCATCTACCAAGTGCGTTCCCAGTTTTTAAGAGCTGTTAGGTCCTTTTGGAGGGTCTGTGAGTCTGAAGGACTGTTGATCTTAAGGAAAAGAAGTGAATCATCTGCAAATAGGCATACATCTGAGTCTGTTACTTCAGGCATATCATTAATGAAGGTCAAGAAAAATAATGGACCTAGCACTGTCCCTTGTGGAACCCCAGGTATGACGTCTGCTGTGCTTGAGGTGGTGCCTTCAAGTGTGACTACTTGAGATCTATAGGAGAGAAAGTCCCGGATCCACTTGTTGGTAGTTCCTGTCACGCCATAATAATCTAGTTTGTGTAGTAAACGTTGATGTAGAACTTTGTGGAACGCCTTGGAAAAGTCCAGTAATATCACATCAACTTGTTTCCCAGAGTGAAGGCTTTTGGCTATTTCCTGTATGGTGATGATAAGCTGTGTTTCTGATGATCGTCTGGATCTAAATCCATGTTGTTGGTCAGCTAGGATATTGTGGTTGTCATAGTGGTCCATGATATTGCTATGCACTATATGTTCCAGAACCTTACATGTAATGGATGTTAAGGATACGGGACGGTAGTTGGGGGCCTGATGTTTGTCACCCTTCTTGTACAGTGGTACAATCGATGCCTTTCTCCATTCATCTGGAATTTGACCATGGTCTAGGGATAACTGGAAAATACTTGTCAGCAGAGGGCTGAGTTCCGGTGCAAATTCCTTAAGGAACTGTGCTGGCACTTTATCTGGACCAGTTGCTTTGTGTGGTTTAAGTGAGGTCAGAAGCTTGTGGACCCCTCTTGGGTCAACTATAATATCTGCCATGCATCTGTATGGACTCTCTCCTTTGTCCGGTTGGTTTGATAGGTCTTCTTTTGTGTATACTGACTGAAACTGATTGTTAAGGATATCTGCTTTGGTCTGTCTATCACTGAATGTAAACCCATCTGTGTGTTTCAGTGGGGAAACACCAGAAGAGTCTTGTTTTTAGCCTTCAAATAAGTCCATGTCTTTTTAAAAAATGTTTTAACTATAAAAGATCATGACTTTTTAAAAATAATTTAATGGCGGGGGTACAAAATAAATTCAGATTTGAAGTACACACTTAAATTTAATGTAAATACAAAACAATAAATATTTTAATATCATTTTTCCACCAGGTACCAATAAAACATTACAAGTAATTCTGTATTTTTGATTGTGGCATAAGCTGTATGTTGTATGATGCAAATAAAGTTACATGTATTATTATTATTATATATCATTATTATTATTATTATTATTATAACAGTTATATATAACAGTGATTTATTACAAACAAATGTCAAGAAGGTGTCATATCATAAATGAAAAGTCTTTGAAATATGAAAATATTATAAAAATATCAATTTAAATGAATTATTAGAATTCATTCACCAAGCTGTTTTGAAATGTAAACTAAAGTTAACTTTTAAAGATAAACACAGGTGTATGTTACATCCTGTATATCTATATGATAGGATTAGTTAAAGATCAAATTGAATTTGACCATGATCAAACCCCTCAGGTCATACTCTCAATTCAAGTGACCACTTTATTGTTACTTCAAAGAGTGTGTAAATTAGTGGGTGTGAAATAACAGCAGTTGGTCAGACTTCAATGGATACTCAGTCCGAGTAAGATTTTTACCCCTGTTCCTAGGACTGTATAATCCTTTGTCAGAATGAGGAGTCGTTAATACATATAAGATGCTTCAGTGTGTGTACATTGTAAAACTGTCTACGAATGAGCAGAATCACCTTTGCGTTATTCTGTTTTAAAATTATAATCTGATGAATTAATCTCATCATGCTTTTTTCCCCCAAGGCAGCATCAATCTCATCATGCTTTTTTTCCAGGGCAACATTATCCCATCATGCTTTTTTTTCCCAAGGTAACATTAATCGCATAATGCTTTTCTCTTTTGGAGACCACGAAAATGCTGTCTTTTTATGCTTTGTTTTATCCATTCTTATTATATGTCGTCACGTGAGCCAGCGCAACGAAAGATTTAGGCCCCTGTAGACTTTATGACCATGGCCCAGAATTCAATGTAGAAAATAAGACAACCATCTACAGGAAACGGGATCATGCCAATCTGTTAATTTTCGTATCCGTGTATTTTGGGGTTCTGTAGAAAATCGGACCCCAAAGATATCTGTAATTAAGAAATTATCTTAGTTGTGACTTCTATCAAAAAAAGAAATGTTCATGATGCAGTAACAGAGAGATCTGTTATTAACATTTGGCAGTGGCCAGGACATCTACCAGGGCCTCTCCTCGCTGTGGGTTCGATCCCTGGTCGTATTATGTGTGGGAAAGTGAATTTTCCTTACCGCTGGCCCTTACTGGTTTGCTCGCAGTCAGTATAATGTGTAGTATGCAATGTTAATCTGCGATATTGAATATCAGTGAACTAGCACTTTAAAAGTTGCACTAGTACAAGGAAAACCCATGAAAGTGTATAAATATCAATAACATTGCTCGCAGTGCAAAATTGCTGATGCGAAGTAAATCATGCTTTATGTAACTGGAATAGGTCTCCATTTAGGATCAAGGCAAGTGAATGAGTTTTATAGAAAGTACAACCAGTGATAATAGTGAATATAACCTTACATTGGTAAAGATATAAACAAAAGGCCCATGGGCCTTAACGCTCACCTGAGAATATGTCCAATTTCTTTTCCAGAAGTGCAATTGCAAATGACAGTTAAACTTATATCTTCAATATTCTAATATGCATGCCTATAAAAAGTTATTTTTTAAGATAATTAATAATTTCAGGATTCATTTGCATCTGTGACCTTGACTTTTTAACCCATGATCTTCATTTATAGTTTGGCCTATATCTACAGTATTCTAATATACATGCCTAAACAAAAAGTTTATAGTTTTTGAGATAATTAACCACTTCGGTACTGTTTTGCATCTGTAACTTTGACCTCTGAACCCATAACATATATCAGCATGACTGTTGTGCCATTACCAACAACATTTTAGTATACATGTCTATACAAAAAGTTAATAATTTTGCAAATAGTTACCCATTTCAGTACACATGTGCATGTGACCTTGGCCTTTGAATTCCATGACCTTGACCTAAACATTAAAATGATTGTCATGACAATATGTACTATAAAATGAAAACACCATGCCATTATAACCTGAAATGTTAAAAAATAGCAATTTTTGTCAGATGTCAACATGACAAGACAGACAAGGACATGACCTTGACCTTTGACATCAATTCGAAGAAAATAGCAAGAGAAGATAAACAATGAAACTCCACACAATTATCATTAGCCATTGATAAGTTATATCAATCAGTTGTCTCATTTTACAACTAAGAAATTTTTAAGTAAAAAACGTGCAACCTATTTTTCGTTCAATTTTCACAAAAAACACAAATTATATGTCTCTAGGTATCATTAATCCAAATATCTAATCAAAATTTGCCTGCACAATTTGGTCAGAGAAGATTTTTTTTATCTTTACGCTATTTTTATTAAAGACAGCCATCTTGTTGGGGATGGCCACATGCTGCACACAATTCTGAAAGCCTGTGACCCAGGACCCAGGCATGATTATCAGCAAGTTTCATCAACCCCCCCCCCCCCCCCCCCCAAGTAGTTTTGGAGGAGATGAATAAAATGTTTACACACGAGGCACGGCGATAGATTGCAAGAGCTCAACTGAGCCTTTGGCTCAGGTGAGCTAAAAAGTTGTCACAAAACCCTAAGTAGATGCCAAAATAAATGGCAGTTTGACATTTGTATGAATTATTACAACCACTGGGTCAGTATCTCTGCCGCTCTTTGGAGTTTGAAATTCCTCAAAAACTAAGGTAAGCTACACTGCCAAGAAATTTGGTAAAATATATTTTGTCCTTTGGAGTTTTTTATTTCTTGAAAATATCTGGCTTTCCATATTTTTTATCCGAGCACTTATGAAAATAAGGTCTTTTAAGTTATGTGTAGGAAAGCTAAATTTGCCCATTTCATACAAAAAAGTTTATCATCTGTGATAAAGTCATGTTGAAAAGACACAAAGCCATTAAAGTGGAATCCATAACTTTAATTCATTAAAACTACCACAATAAATCTGTTATACTTATCAAACAAATAAAACGAACAATCCTGTGATGTAAACCTGTCATTTCAGTTAAGATAAGGCTGCTTATCATGGTTTGCTGAAAACTTCCAACTGTCTTAAACCAGAAATTGTGTCATAGCCAAATAGCATTGTAACAGAACACAACAGCTATCAAAAGTCTAAGCTGTGAAAATGTGTGTGAAACCCATATGATGACATATTCTGATATAGTTTATATTGATTCATTTAAAGCTGCATTAAGCTTTCAAATTCAATGATTTTTTTTGTTTCTCTAAAAATATTTTTTATCCATGTGAATGGGGTTAAATTACAATCTCTGCTCTTCGTTTCCAAAATTTCAACTTCTATAAGCCATATTAAATGGGAATTTTAAAAACTTGGGCCAACCAGATAATATGATAATAACTAGGTTTGAGCATGGGCCGAAGGGCAACATGCATGTAAACAATGGTATCGACTGAAATGTGTTCATTAAACGCTTGAGAACGACACCAGATTTCACCTAGAAACAAACAAGGGCTAACTGAGACGAACTGAATCCAAGGATTTGAATCAGCCATTCTCAGATGGAGAAATAGATGTAAATAAAACGGTTGTTTTACTTGGAGTGAGTAATGGTGTTTAACGTCCCAGTCAAGAATATATCACTTATATCGAGATGTTGCAAGCTATAGGCATTATACAGCAGGGTTCTTTAGCGTGCCAAGCCCTAGTGACACAGGACCTCCTGTATTTTAAGTTCCCATCCGAAAGAACCGTGACTTTCATTTCGTAATGCCGAGTACTTGGCGAAAGAACAGTCACTACCCACTTTCAAGTCTTGGGTCAGACCCGGCCGAGGTTCCAACCCACGACCTTCCACTTACGGAGCGAGCACTCTACCAACTGAGCTAGGATACCCACGACAAAGTGGCTGCATTGCTCCTGGACACATGGTAGGTCATCAAATATTGTGTCAATCAAAATACCTAGATTTATTTATGATAATGTTTTGTTCTCATTATGAAGGCAAAAAAATGATATATTATGTCGATTTGTATATATATAATAAGTAATTTTTGCCGTATCGCTGCTTTTGCCTCCAGAAATCATGCTTCCTTGTTGACACTGCCTCCTTTTCCATATAGATTCACACAATTGTTCTTTTAAAAAAAAAATAAAAATAACGTTTTTTCCGCAAGATCTTAAACTTTTTTTGGTCAATGGACGACTTTTTGGTACAATGAACGGTTTTTGAACAGGAGTGTGTTAAAAATTTTTTTTTCTGAAAATCCAATTTTTGCATTTTTGGCCCCAAAAATAAGTATGATCCTGACTTTTCCCCCAAAAATCAGCAATTTTGATAGCTAAATCACATGAGACTCCATAATCTCTAAAAGTTTTATCAAAATCGAATGAAGCTTTCTCATCGTTCCCAAAAGTGCTGCAAAAAAGAAGAAAGTTGTCGCCTTTATCATTTCACATCCAGAGGATGTTCCGAATTCATTCGTCACTATCCTCTAGACTGTTCCATTCTTTAAAGAAAAAACGCCAATATATTTTTCACATAAGAAACCTTAATGCAGCTTTAGCTTTTGAATTGATCTTTTTTGAGCAGAAATCAAATTTTTAACTGCAAATTTTATTTTCTTCCAGTGAAAGCCCGATAGACAAGTCTCATTTTTTATTGCATTTACACAGTCTAATCGGCCAGGCGTCTTCCCCAAATTTATGTTTTTTTTAAACTGCCGTGTTAATGCCTCTTTTTCTTGTCTTGTCCATTGGTGTCTTACAGCTGATGCTGAAATATAACATAAAAATGATAATGAGTTAAAACTAGTGCACAACAAAGCATAGCATCCACTCACAACTGCACCTCTCGCAAATCACATATTTACATAGAATCAAAACATTATAGTATGACTTATTGCGTAAAGTATTTGCCTAGAGCATGATTATCTATGCAACCTTGAACTCTGCCATATAGCCCTGGCATTCATTATGACTTATGCCTCAATACTGCAGTTTAAGTTTAACCAAGTTTGAAGTAGATCAGATGTAAGGCAAGACCTTTATCTTGAACTAAGGATGAAAGTGTAACAGACATTCATCTTGAAATTTAACCTAAGGCCTTCGCCTTTAATAGAGATCGTCAATGACAATTATGTATACCAAGGATGCAAGACAAAGCCCCCATCTTGCCCAGAGCATTAT
The DNA here is from genome assembly GCA_021292105.1 of Anadara kagoshimensis. Classification (NCBI taxonomy): domain Eukaryota; kingdom Metazoa; phylum Mollusca; class Bivalvia; order Arcoida; family Arcidae; genus Anadara; species Anadara kagoshimensis. Next base: position 24,382,640 of record CM037864.1, read on the forward strand.
TGCCTATATGACTTTGAAATTGAACCTATGACCTTGACCTTTGATAGGGTTTATCAATGGAAAATAAGTTCATGGGTAAACAGATGAAAAGACACAAGAAACTGTCACTATATACCTATGACTCCTCTGTTACAATAAACCAGAGGCTTCAGTAATACCCTAAGTTCAAATGAAAAGAAGCAAAATTTCTTTGTGTTTCTGGAGTATCAACACAGACAACCTGAGAAAAGTTTAAATTAGCTCAGCCCATCACTCAGCATGATTCGACAATATTGAATTTACAGTAAGGGTAAAAATTCCTTAAGTCCTGTAGTAGATTGCTTGTAATTGTTTTAGAATAATCAAAATATCTCATCAATCGGAGTTAAACAATTACCATCTTGTGTTTCTTCAAGACAAAAGATAAATTACTTATGTCAACATTTCACTTAGTAAATAGTAATCAAGAATCTTGTTAAACCAGAGTAATCTTTGTCGCTTATAACAAATAAGTAATAGTGACACTTAAGTCTGTGTGTTAGGCAGAAGCTACAATGTCAACTGATTTAATAAACTTTTTTTAAAATACAAATACCAATAAAGGGATAATTATTTTGTTATTAACTTACCTTTGGTAGCTTTAGTAGTTTTTTCCTTAGCTTGTTTACCTTTATTAGATTTCTTTTTTCTTGCATCTAAAAATGAACATACACACTCAAAATCAACTTAAGTAACATTTTTGCTGTAAGTACACTCAGTATGTCAATTTCAAAACTGTTGTCAACACAGTATTAATGCACTATAATCTAGAATTAAAGAATTGTTTTACTTTCATAAACTTATTGTGTATTATTAACAAGGCGATCTGTTGACTGCAACAATAAAGCATACTGAATTGTCTGTGTACAAAATGACCTGGTTTCACTTTGTGACATACCAAAAAAGACAGTTTTTACTTAAATATACAGTATACACATGCCTTATTCATGCTTCCTGTTGTAACAAAAACGATGTAAAAGCTCAGTGAGATCAGGATTACTGTAACATCCACCTGTGGCTTACCTTCCTTTTCAATCAATTTTACCTAGGTATGATCAAGGTGAAAATTTCAAAGAATTTTATAGGTTGAAAACTGGGCTAAGGGGTTATTAAGGGGATGACTTGTACTTTTTAAAATTTCTGAAAAAACAATGAGTCTTATAAATGTGGATGGAAATTTCGCTGAATCGTTTAGTTTCATCATGAAGCAGACTACAGTCAAACTTGTCTATAAAGACCACCAAAGGGAACAAGTAAAAGTGGCCTTTATGGGCAGGTGACCTTTATATAAAGGTTCAAATAATATCAATAAAGAACTTATTGGGATACAATTTTACTGGCCTTCATAAGCAGGTGGCCTTTATATAGAGGTAGCCTTTAAGGCAGGTTGGACTGTATTACCAATTTCAAGAATTCCAGATCCCTCATGGATAAGTATAGTTCTTTGTGAGAAGATAGAAAGAGCTCCCAGAGCCGGTATCGACTAAGGACCAGCAAAACACTGAAGCTTGGTATTATTTACTCCTATCCCAACAGGGTCTAGCTAGAAAAGGAGCTTTTATGAAAAAGTTCTTCTTGTTGACAAGAAAAAGATAGTTGACTCCACATCTGCATCAAGTGTCTAAAGCTTTCAAAATTCAAAGAACTACTATAACAACCGGATGAAAGCTGATCTGGAGAATGTACCACCTTGCAACAAGAAAGGTGCAGGCAGACCTCTAACCTATCCATCAGAAATAGACAATCAGGTTATCCAGTGGGTCAACAACCTGCATTAACGCTAGATATGTGTATACTATGACTGCCTGCTAAAAAAAGCCTATAGCTGGATTAAAAAGATGAATCATTGAGCATTGAGGGTTTGGGTAGTATGTTTCTGCTAAGGACACAACTTAAGTCTACAATCAACATGGACCAGAGACTTCCAGCAAACTTAGAAACAGAAGATAGTGGGGTTCTACAACTTTTTGGCAGATGTTAGAAAGAATGATGGATACCACACCACACAGACTGACAACATGGACGAGACACAAATGTTTTTTTTTATTTGGTATGGAATAAAACTCTGAACAGAACTGGTAAGAAGATTGGGTGTAAGAACAATAGGGCAGAAAAACGGCACCTTACAATTGTCCTTTCCAGTACTGCAGACGGTGAAATCTATCCTCCTTCTCCCATGATCATATTTAAAAGAAAGATAGGGCCAAAACTCAAGATTACTTCTGGTTTTAATAACAAAAGTTATTACTTTCAAAGGAATAGTTTAAGTTGCTTGTTAACTTGTATCCGTGTCAACCAACTAAAACTTATGAATATAATTGTACCTGAAAATGTTAATTGATCCAAATCTGAATTTAATTTCAACTCATCTGTCTCATCATCTGACACCTTCTCTGATCCTGTGTCCGCTATTTCTGTAATACAAAAAAATCTTTAAAAAAATGCTAAAAGCTGAAAAAAACTGAACCAATCTTTTTATAATGAGATAGGACATTCTTGTTTTTTTTTACAAAGCATTAAAATTGTCTATTTTTATGTGCTCTAAATAATATTTCTCTGTCATTTGGTCATTTAACTTTCATTTTGACCAAAACAGGTAAGAATAATACAAATGATATCAATTTAGCTTTTGCAAAATACAGAAGACAAAGGAAAAGATAAGTGTAATCCATTTCTTGAAAATACTCATGTGGTATTTGTATTCAAGATCTTATTCATTAGAGAAATTACATGAACACAAATTATCACAAAATTTATCTACAGTGACAAGTACTCTGCTAATGAGTGAAAAAGTATGTTATCACGACATTTGTTGGCCAAGGTCTGATGTCACCATGTGATAAGTTGTACAAGAGTTGAGTTGAGTTGAGTAATGGTGTTTAACGTCCAGTCAACAATATTTCACTTATAGCGAGACATCGCCAGCTATAGGCAAAGGTGCAAATATTTTGCCTGTGCGTTGCGCTGATGGCATTATACAGCAGGGTTCTTTAACGTGTCAAGCCTACCATGACACAGGACCTTTTTTATTTTAAGTTCCAATTAGAAAGAACCGAGACTTTCATTTCAAAATGCCAATGCTTGGCGAAAGAACAGTCACTACCCACTTTTAAGTCTTGGGTCAGACCCGGCCGAGATAGAACCCACGACCTGCCACGTACACACTTACAGAGCGAGCACTCTACCAACTGAGCTACCGCAGTGGTAATTGGACAAGAGGACTAACTACTAACCAATATGAAAAGAGGAATCAATACATTTTAACTAAAACCCAATTTTTTTATAATTGCATATCTTCACCAATAGGTCTAGTGTATTGATCTCAAGGACTAATCTGAACACATTCCACATGTTCCATGTAGCGCATGATTTTGATTTCTGGTCTGCTTTGTACTAGTGTGCCCTGATGTCAAATTTTACAGTGCTAGCTTACTAGATGTTTATCAACCAGTCTAACATTGTAAAAATGTTGAGTAACCAATTTTCTGTGACAGCATATGATTTATTGTACAGAGAAATTTTTAAGATATAACTATATTATATTTATGACAACCATGACTGGTGATGAAAGGTGAAAACTTTTTTTAGTTACTTGGAAACCAAGAGGGTTCAAGTAATCTATAATCCATCTTTTTTTCCAAGTCATAATATTTATGTTAATAATTTTACCTGGTATCACTTGTTTATCTGTATCTATAAAATCTGCCTCACTTTCTTCTTCACTCAAAACTGTTTCTGAAATACAACACAAGACTTATAGTTCAATCCATTTTAATATAAAATAATTAAATCTCACCCTGACATAGCAACAAATATATACATTTCTAATGCTAAGCATTACATTGTATGACCAAAGTGTGTAAATAAAAGCACTGTGGCTATCATTTTAATAGCTATTATGTAATACATTTCTTATCAGTAATCTATCATTTTGTGCAGTGCAGACTGTTTTTACTATTGCTTTTACATGTAGAATAAATTTATCATTTAAAGGAACAAGAACTTTGTTGAATACAACATCAGTGACCAATACTTAGCTATCAAGGTTTAGATCTTACATACAATCCAATAGGAAAACACTGAGCAAAGTAGGACGCCAATGGCACAAACTGTTGTTTTTTAAATGACTGGAAACAATTTATGGATGGACAAATGAACTCACGAAATCATGGACAGATTGACAGTCAAAGTAGACAGAAACAACATAATTCCTCCTGTTTCACAAGTTTGGATATTAAAGCCCTAGAATTTTATTAATATGTACAGTTCCTGAATTTTGTAGTCACAAGAATGATACTAACTCAATTCTTGAAAATTAAATGTGTCAGCAGCAAAACATCCAGTCACTGTCTTCAAGGTCTAGTTGCTATACTGAGTGGAATTATTAGATGAAGATATTTAAGAAGAATGTGGTTGACCTCTTGTGATATTGCTTATGTAGCACTGTCATAATGTCAGTGGTGACCTCATTTAAGATTGCATCGACTAGATAGAAAAAAGTTTCAGTTATGATTTTACACTAACTGCAACTAGTGCCAGTGATACTTACACCTCAAAATTTCTGCCAAATAAAAATAGTTTACTCTGCCAAAACCTGCCTATACATTAGGATTGGATTTTTCAATTCTTTAATATGAATATGCCATACAATTGCTCAAAAAGGATTGAAAGATTTTGTTCATCCTTATGAAGGCCCTAAATCAAGAAAAGTTGTTCTGTCACTGACAGTAAAACTTGAAAACAAAATGAGTTTCTATGGTTTAAATGTTGTTTTTAATCAAGTTTTTCTTACATTGATCATACATTTTGTAGTTTCACAATTTTGCAGAAATACTAAATAAACATTTCTGAATTTAAAAGGAAGGGGTGGAAAACAATGAAAAGTAAAATTAAAGTACTGAAAGCAGATCATGTGAAAGATCATTGCTGATTAATATATCATCAAAAGCAAGGGAGTTTTTGTTCAAGTTATATGTGTGATATCTACAAATTAACTTTATGGTATATTTGTTTCCCAATTAATATGCTATGGTAGAACATGTTCCCACTACAGGGACTTTGTACAAAGAAGCAGGCTGTTTCAAATAAATTGTTGACTCATGGGTATTGCAAACCTAGGCTTATGAAGGCCCTCAAAAAGTTTTATGGGCATTATCACAGTATTGTTGATCAGTTTGATGTCTGTGTCTAGGATTACCCTGGATATATTTGATGTCTCATAGTTCCATATTCCTTTCACACAATTTTGATTGCACACGTGGCGGGTGTAGCTAGCTAAACAGGAGGTGCTTATACCCCCGGAAGCACCTGGCCTCACTTCCCTGGTGGAAGTTTACGTGTCTAACCTAACTTGTCAGTTCCACAGTTTTTACTTTAGTTCTGGATTGTGATTTGGACATGGATAACTATGTTTATTTTTGATCTATATAAACAAATTTACCTTTTCATCAAATTCTATTTCATCAAAGTCCTTTCCTTTGTACTTTCCTATAGAGCCATCACTTAGGCTGTGCAGGACCTTTGACACCTTTGCTGCTTGTAAAACATTTTCTGGCAGGCGGTAAAATTGTCTATGTACACGGATGTCATGCCCTTGGAAAGTGGCAAGAATGTCCTGGGAGGTTTCACTTAAATTTAAGATTTGCACCAATGTAGCTAATTGTTTTCGCAGCGTTGAGGTAAACGTTGAAGTATTTTCAACCTCTGCCTCTTTAGCTAATGTCCTTAGGCAGTCACTTCCTCTGTAAGGAAATTTAGATTTTCCTGGTTTAGCAAATAGTAAGTCACTTTCAACATTTGATCTTTCTCTGTTTTTAATCAGAATATTTATGCTTTTCTTCATTACATCTGTAAACAAAACAGGAACTCTCCTGCCTCTTTTTCCCTTGATTTCTACCCTTGTATGGGTATTGCAGAGTTGTTTTTCAAACTCTGATAGTGTCTCCATGACAACTGGTTCTGGCCTCCCACTACCACTGGCTTCTGCTTCAATGAATCCTTTTAATGTTATTCTTTCTGCCTCTCCGCTCCTCTTACGGTTAAATAAAATAACCTGAGCTAGACACACTTTCGCTAACTTTGAATAGTAATCCACATTTTTTTCTATATCTCTGCACAAAGCAGAAGCTTTCTCTTTCAAATATTTATCCAATTTCACTACATCTTTGGTTAAAGGAAGAAGTTTTGGCTTGTTGTACTTCTTTGTCTCTAATGAAGTTAAAGCTTGACTTGATACCTGATCTTTCCAGTCTTGTTCATATAGTTTTAAAAAGCTGCTGGCTTTATCTATTTTTTGCTTATCATGTGTTTTTAATCCATCTGACTTCATGTATTTAGAGCATTTCTTCAGACTATGTCCAAGTTTCAGTGCTCTAGACGGTTTCTGGTACAAATAGTCTTCTTCATTATATTCTCCAAACTTTTGCACACATTCTATCATTAGATCCCAGTTTTCACAATTAATAGCATCATCAATGCACTTGATATTACTATTAACTGATTTACAGCATATTAAAAATTGACCTAGTTCACGCATTTTTGCACGGATATATTGAAATTTATGTGGTTCATTACCATGTTTCTCAAATAATCGTTTTCCCATTTCCAAAATTCTATAATCTGACTCTATAACCAACTTTACTTCATCATTATGCATGTCCACTAAAACCTTGTGAGCAAGGTCTTTGATAGAAGCTTCAACAGGTAGCATCAGCCGACCATTTTTAACATACTGATTACTATTTCCATCTTTTTTTGCATCTTTGCTAACACAATATTTCTGGTGTTTCCAAAGATCATTTGTCTTGTAGTAACCCATGCAATGCTCACAAGGAACATAATCTTTCGGGGAAATTGCAGATTTTTTCTGTTTGCGGTATTTAGGAATTACTAAACCCTTTCCATCCTTCAAGACATTCATGTTGTGGCAAAAATCACCCCTATTAACCAATTTTTCCCATTCTTTTCTTCTTTCTTTGCTTTTCTTCTGAAGGGCTAATATCTTTGCTACTTCTATCTCCTTCCAGTGTTTCAATTCAAGATGCCTTGCTATGTTTTGAAATAACTGTTCACAGTAAATACAGGCATGTACCTTGTTGGATAAATTACCCTTGGAATTTTTAGCAGTGCTCAAAAAAGTTATATTTTTATTTGGTTCAGACAACATTGGGAAAATATTACTGAGATTATCATCACTTTCACTTCCAGAAAATACAGGGTTTTCATCATCTTTTTGTTCACTTCCAGAAAATACAGGGTTCTTATCGTCTCTTTCTTCACTTTTAGACAATACTGGGTTCTCATGATCACTTTCTTCAGTATCTGAACTTTCTGAGTCTGGATAATATGATTCATCGCCACTATCAGTTAATTCTTCATTCCTCAATATTCCTGTAAATATAATTGAATATTTCAATTAACAAATAACTGACCATATTAAGAAGAGGTCATTTGTGAAAATGAGCCAATGGAAACGCATATAGGATGTCTGACACACTGACATGAAAAATGGAAAATAAATGGAAGATACTTCATGTTTCTGTCAAAGGATAATGATTACAAAAACACTTGACAAGAGTAACGCATGTATTTAAAGAAATGTAATAACTTAACACTAGTTCAGAGGTTAAGGAATATATCACTCTAACATCTACTAAGCAATTGTAAATTTATTTATCGAAATCCAAGATGTGATGGATACCACAATGTTTTTCCTATTTAAATATAAAGCTTGCACCATGACACAAAGTACTTGTACTATAAAGAAATTATTTTAAGGGAAACTTTAAGACAAATATCGTGGGGGGAAAATAACCTCCAAAATGTCGAACACTGTGAAAATTTGCGTAAGTGTGAGTATAACTAGTACAATTCCAGTTTATGCATGTAATAATTAAGTATATGTGTCAATCAGTGACAACCAAATACAGCAGCAATAACCTACCAGTAAGAGTTACAAATAACAAATGAATTTGAAGACATACTCGGTAAAGCCCCAAACAACAAAAACACACTATAATACCAAAAATAAATGTAAATAAGGGAGGTGGTTTCTGCAGAAATTAAGAAAGTACTTATCAAGCACCAGGCTGAAATGGTAAATAAAGCCAAAAATGGTATATTTTTATATACATTTGTGGCTCCAACCACCTTCCTTATTTACAAACAAGGATAGCAACAAGTCACTACAGGATTTGTAACCTTACTACATGAGGTATACAACAGTGACGAACCACTAGATAGTACATAGCATGACAACAAACTGTACAGACATACCAGTGTCTATAACAACCCACTATATGGGTACATATCACTAAAAACTAACTCTAAGGATGATAAAACTTACATGTCCAGCAGAAAACATATCACATTATTAGCCACAAGACAAGTTAGTGTATATCAGTGAAAACTAATTATTAATTCCTTATTTACAAACAAGGATAGCAACAAGTCACTACAGGATTTGTAACCTTACTACATGAGGTATACAACAGTGACGAACCACTAGATAGTACATAGCATGACAACAAACTGTACAGACATACCAGTGTCTATAACAACCCACTATATGGGTACATATCACTAAAAACTAACTCTAAGGATGATAAAACTTACATGTCCAGCAGAAAACATATCACATTATTAGCCACAAGACAAGTTAGTGTATATCAGTGAAAACTAATTATAAGCACATATATAAGAAACAACAAACTGTACAGATTAACATCAAACAGCAACCACATACTTATAATAGTAACAAGTCACTTAAGAGCGTGTATCAGCTACAACCAACTGTAAGGGCATATATCAGTGACAACCCACTCAATAGGTACACAACATGACAACCAGCTGTAGGAATGTATAATTAGTTACAACTCACTGCATGAGTTTCCAGCAGCAACAACATCACTCTATCTACAATAAGGCATTTTAAAGGTGACTACCAGTCACAAACAACAGTAAGCACATACATAAATACCAACCAACTGTATGGGTTAACATCAAGGGAAAACTACTACAGTGTTCAATATCAGTGACAACTCACTACACGAGTGTATACGAGCATAATAGTAACAAGTCACTACAGTGTATGTAACCTCACTACATGTGATGTGTGTATACCAGCAACCGCATACTTATTAATAGGAGTAACAAGTCACTTCAAACTGTGTATCAGCTAAAATCAACTGTAATGTAAAGGCATATGTAGATGACAACTGGCTCAATAGGTATACACATCATAAAATCCAACTGTAGGGTGTGTATATTCGTAACAAATCACTACACGAGTGTCCATAAACAACTACATAGCAATAACAGTAAAAAGTTACTACATGGGAATTTATACCAAAAACAATAAACTGCAAGGGCACATATTACTGACAATGTCATTTATGAATGCAAATATGTGACAACCAACTTGGATTTTATACATGTATCAGTAGAAGTACATGTATGAATTAGTAGCAAGCATCAGGAAGGATATATACCAGTCGTAAAATTTATGACTGTACATGCGAGTACAGCAGCAACTACATAAAATAATAGTATATTCATTTAGTTACCTGACTCTGATTCGCTGATATCACTGTCATCATGTCCAATATCATGATTCTCACCAATACAGATAGCACTGCATTCTGTAGGTACAGAACTGGTTGCAACTGTGTTTTCTAAAAAAGAAAATAATATTTGGTTATCAAAAAATAAAATGAAATGAACAACAATTTGATATTTGTTGCATTTATGCAAGTGTCCAGTAGTAACCACTTGGAGAAAATAGAAATAAAAGTTAAATGTTAATACAGAGATGTATATCAGTGGCAACCAAGCAAGTGTTCTGACAATACATGTATAAGTACAAAACAGTGGCAACCACTGGTAAGGGCATATGAGTATATGTACATTTACTTACTTGATTCTGATTTACTGTTATCAACTTCAGCATCTTCAACATCAGGATCCTCATCAGAACTGGAAACATTGCATTTCTTAAGAACAGTACTTGTAATTGTGTTCTCTAAAGAAAAAAAAATGTTCATCAACTCAGATTAAAAACAATGAATAATAATTAGCAAATTACATAAAATTGTGATGGTTTTACTTATGTATCCAGCAGGAATTACATAGCTAGTAGTAAAAAAAGTCACTACAGAGGTATGTTAGTAATATCTGATAATGATGTATATCAGTGGCAACTAGTGTATGAACACACGTGAGTGACAATTAATTGTAGTGGTGGTGTACATCTGTAACCTACCACCAGATGGTACATATCTTAAAACAACCAAATGAAAGGCATGTACATCATGACAACCTCACTATATGGGTATAAATCAGTAATTACTAACTGCAGAGGTATACAACAGTGACTAACCACTACATGGTACACAGCATGGCAACAAACTGTACAGACATACCAGTGTCTATAACAACCCACTATATGGGTACATATCACTAAAAACTAACTCTAAGGATGATAAAACTTACATGTCCAGCAGAAAACATATCACATTATTAGCCACAAGACAAGTTAGTGTATATCAGTGAAAACTAATTATAAGCACATATATAAGAAACAACAAACTGTACAGATTAACATCAAACAGCAACCACATACTTATAATAGTAACAAGTCACTTAAGAGCGTGTATCAGCTACAACCAACTGTAAGGGCATATATCAGTGACAACCCACTCAATAGGTACACAACATGACAACCAGCTGTAGGAATGTATAATTAGTTACAACTCACTACATGAGTTTCCAGCAGCAACAACATCACTCTATCTACAATAAGGCATTTTAAAGGTGACTACCAGTCACAAACAACAGTAAGCACATACATAAATACCAACCAACTGTATGGGTTAACATCAAGGGAAAACTACTACAGTGTTCAATATCAGTGACAACTCACTACACGAGTGTATACGAGCATAATAGTAACAAGTCACTACAGTGTATGTAACCTCACTACATGTGATGTGTGTATACCAGCAACCGCATACTTATTAATAGGAGTAACACGTCACTTCAAACTGTGTATCAGCTAAAATCAACTGTAATGTAAAGGCATATGTAGATGACAACTGGCTCAATAGGTATACACATCATAAAATCCAACTGTAGGGTGTGTATATTCGTAACAAATCACTACACGAGTGTCCATAAACAACTACATAGCAATAACACATGGGAATTTATACCAAAAACAATAAACTGCAAGGGCACATATTACTGACAATGTCATTTATGAATGCAAATATGTGACAACCAACTTGGATTTTATACATGTATCAGTAGAAGTACATGTATGAATTAGTAGCAAGCATCAGGAAGGATATATACCAGTCGTAAAATATTCTATGACTGTACATGCGAGTACAGCAGCAACTACATAAAATAATAGTATATTCATTTAGTTACCTGACTCTGATTCGCTGATATCACTGTCATCATGTCCAATATCATGATTCTCACCAATACAGATAGCACTGCATTCTGTAGGTACAGAACTGGTTGCAACTGTGTTTTCTAAAAAAGAAAATAATATTTGGTTATCAAAAAATAAAATGAAATGAACAACAATTTGATATTTGTTGCATTTATGCAAGTGTCCAGTAGTAACCACTTGGAGAAAATAGAAATAAAAGTTAAATGTTAATACAGAGATGTATATCAGTGGCAACCAAGCAAGTGTTCTGACAATACATGTATAAGTACAAAACAGTGGCAACCACTGGTAAGGGCATATGAGTATATGTACATTTACTTACTTGATTCTGATTTACTGTTATCAACTTCAGCATCTTCAACATCAGGATCCTCATCAGAACTGGAAACATTGCATTTCTTAAGAACAGTACTTGTAATTGTGTTCTCTAAAGAAAAAAAATGTTCATCAACTCAGATTAAAAACAATGAATAATAATTAGCAAATTACATAAAATTGTGATGGTTTTACTTATGTATCCAGCAGGAATTACATAGCTAGTAGTAAAAAAAGTCACTACAGAGGTATGTTAGTAATATCTGATAATGATGTATATCAGTGGCAACTAGTGTATGAACACACGTGAGTGACAATTAATTGTAGTGGTGGTGTACATCTGTAACCTACCACCAGATGGTACATATCTTAAAACAACCAAATGAAAGGCATGTACATCATGACAACCTCACTATATGGGTATAAATCGGTAATTACTAACTGCAGAGGTATACAACAGTGACTAACCACTACATGGTACACAGCATGGCAACAAACTGTACAGACATACCAGTGTGTATAACAACCCACTATATGGGTACATATCACTAAAAACTAACTCTAAGGATGATAAAACTTACATGTCCAGCAGAAAACATATCACATTATTAGCCACAAGACAAGTTAGTGTATATCAGTGAAAACTAATTATAAGCACATATATAAGAAACAACAAACTGTACAGATTAACATCAAACAGCAACCACATACTTATAATAGTAACAAGTCACTTAAGAGCGTGTATCAGCTACAACCAACTGTAAGGGCATATATCAGTGACAACCCACTCAATAGGTACACAACATGACAACCAGCTGTAGGAATGTATAATTAGTTACAACTCACTGCATGAGTTTCCAGCAGCAACAACATCACTCTATCTACAATAAGGCATTTTAAAGGTGACTACCAGTCACAAACAACAGTAAGCACATACATAAATACCAACCAACTGTATGGGTTAACATCAAGGGAAAACTACTACAGTGTTCAATATCAGTGACAACTCACTACACGAGTGTATACGAGCATAATAGTAACAAGTCACTACAGTGTATGTAACCTCACTACATGTGATGTGTGTATACCAGCAACCGCATACTTATTAATAGGAGTAACAAGTCACTTCAAACTGTGTATCAGCTAAAATCAACTGTAATGTAAAGGCATATGTAGATGACAACTGGCTCAATAGGTATACACATCATAAAATCCAACTGTAGGGTGTGTATATTCGTAACAAATCACTACACGAGTGTCCATAAACAACTACATAGCAATAACAGTAAAAAGTTACTACATGGGAATTTATACCAAAAACAATAAACTGCAAGGGCACATATTACTGACAATGTCATTTATGAATGCAAATATGTGACAACCAACTTGGATTTTATACATGTATCAGTAGAAGTACATGTATGAATTAGTAGCAAGCATCAGGAAGGATATATACCAGTCGTAAAATATTCTATGACTGTACATGCGAGTACAGCAGCAACTACATAAAATATAGTATATTCATTTAGTTACCTGACTCTGATTCGCTGATATCACTGTCATCATGTCCAATATCATGATTCTCACCAATACAGATAGCACTGCATTCTGTAGGTACAGAACTGGTTGCAACTGTGTTTTCTAAAAAAGAAAATAATATTTGGTTATCAAAAAATAAAATGAAATGAACAACAATTTGATATTTGTTGCATTTATGCAAGTGTCCAGTAGTAACCACTTGGAGAAAATAGAAATAAAAGTTAAATGTTAATACAGAGATGTATATCAGTGGCAACCAAGCAAGTGTTCTGACAATACATGTATAAGTACAAAACAGTGGCAACCACTGGTAAGGGCATATGAGTATATGTACATTTACTTACTTGATTCTGATTTACTGTTATCAACTTCAGCATCTTCAATATCAGGATCCTCATCAGAACTGGAAACATTGCATTTCTTAAGAACAGTACTTGTAATTGTGTTCTCTAAAGAAAAAAATGTCCATCAACTCAGATTAAAAACAATGAATAATAATTAGCAAATAACATAAAATTGTGATGTTTTCACTTATCTATCCAGCAGGAATTGCATAGCAGTAAAACATTCACTAAGAGGAATATAATAAACAAATGATAGAATTTACATCATTGGCATATTATGAATGACAACCAATGATAAACCATACAAACAACCAAATAAAAGCATGTACATCTGTATGGGTACACATCAGTGATCTCTTACTGTAGAAGGGTGCTACAGTGACAAACCACTGGACAGTAGGCAAAATGACAACAAACTGTAGGGACTTCTTGGTCAGTATCAATGGCAACCTGCTATATGGGTTCATATAAATGACAACCAAGTCAAGGGTATATTGTGGTACAATGTATCTGTGAAAACCCACTGTCAACAGTATCTGGATAGTCAATTTTGCTTATGTTGCATTGCCAGATGCCATCTATTTACTCTGGTAAAGTACACATCAGTGCCTCATTTAGAGATTTTACCTTGATGGACATCTCTAATAAAACTGGAGATAATCTAGTCAGTATTCAGGTTTATGTCAGTCGACTATAGGGGTTTGATGAATATGACAACTCAATTTACGAGTGGACACCAGAGGCAACCAACTGAAGGGTGTATTTCAGTGACAACTAAATGCATAGTAAAACATCAATGGCAACCTGTCAAAGGGGCATATATCAGCGAGAATCCCCTGCAGATGTGTGTATATGTGAAAATCAACCTAGTGGGTTAAGATCAGCATTAACATTGAGTCTTGATATTCTTTAGAGACATACTTGGAAATACTGTACACGTCTTCACAATGACAACTCACTACACAACTGTACTAAACTGTTCAAATACACACTTAGTCACCTGATTTTGTTCCATTGCTATCACACGGAATATCACAATTTTTACCAATACTCATATAACTGCATTTCTTCATTATGACATTGCTAGTTGCATGTGTGTTATCTAAAAATGAAAATACACTTTATTTGCATTTGTGTTGTCTAAAAAAAATACAGTATGAATTTATTATCTTCATATTACAGTCTAACCTGCCTTATTAAATTACAGTCTAAGTTAGACTTAACGGCAACCTGTATATAACGGCCACTTTAAATTCATCTCAAATGATTTCTATAATTGACCTTTATATAACGGCCATTGCCCAATGCGGCCAGCCGCCACCCCTTTTCCACCATTTTCCAACAGCAAACATGCTGTTAACGGGCACTTGGGTCGCCATTTTTGTTTACATTGATTCGTTGAATTGTTGAATTCCGGACATTTTTTTTTGCAACTATCGCTAGACCGATAGTATCCTATGTATTATGTCAGCACAACAATGCTGATATGATTTCACACTTCACATTATCATGACTGATATCCAACCAATCAGGATAAAAAAAAGAATGAAACTTGTTAAACAATTATAAGCCATGAAATAAATATTAATAAACTAAATGAGATGTTGCAAAATTGTGGGTATATAGAGTAATACTTAAATACCTATATTCTGTTCAAAATCTTTTTCCAAATCAAAAGGATCCTCATCTGGAAAACAAAAATAACATCTCCATATAAAACATAAAGTAGAAATATGAAAACACAAAAGCACATTCTTTAGTATTACTGAACCAATACAAAAGACATCTCAGAAAGTCAACAAAACAAACTTGGTTTTTGTTTTTATACCAGCACAACAGTTATATGCAAACTGACAGTATATCCACTATACTATAGCCCCATTCACTTCAAGAATGAGAGAAAAAAGTTTTGAATAAATAACAATTTTTTTCCAGCAATTTTCCGAATACTTGAGTTTATTATATTTTTGCATCTAATTTCTATGAATAAGTTGTAATAAATTTTTGGAGTTAAAGTTTGTTTTTAAATTCTGATTCTTTTAAACTCATGTTTTGAAAACAGATACTATTCTTTAGATTATATTATTTATTACTCGTTTACCATTTTACCTCTTTAGATTTTGTAAGATAAAATTTGACATTAAATTAAAAAGTATATGTAACTGTTGTCCCTTAATTGCATAGGCAATGAATTCCATGGCACAATTATAGAATTTTGGCTCCCCTGAGCCCCTTATTTTAGGGGTCAGCCCCTTGATATAATACGAATGGTCTCATGATTTTCAGCACTTTTTGTTGATCAACATTTCAGGAATTTCAACTTGTTTTCAAGTCTTTAATTGATCAGTTTTGCAAAAATTGGAAGGTTGCATATTGAAAAGAACATTACTCTGAACATATTTAGTCCAATACTGGTATTGCTTATCAAACAATCTAAAACAAACATACTTATCCATGTCCAAATCACAATCCAGAAGCAAAGTAAAAGCTTTGAAACCAACAAGTTAGACATTTGAGCTTCCACCAGGGAAGTGAGGCCGTGTGCTCCAAAATATTTCCTCTTTTCAAGATATAAAAAGTTAAAACATTTAGCATTTTGGCCCCTTATGTCGCCTTATTACGTAACACATGATCACATATTACCATATATAGTTGCATACGATTTAGATAAACAGTTTTGCTTCAGTAATGATAAACAAAATATTGATTGTTAATGACTTGTAGATAAAAACATTTGGCCCCTCTGGATCCCTAGTTTGAGGTGTCAGCCCTTACCATTGATATAAAATAAAAACTCTTATGACAATTATGAACTCTTTTTGTTCAAGAACTATTTAAAGGTTCCTTATCTTTTTCTAGATATGTAGAATAGAAATGTTTAGAGACCAGCCCTTTAAGTCAATAATGGGGTCATTTTGCAAAAAAATTAAAGGTTGCATATTGTTAAAAACAATATTCTGAACATATTTTGTCCAATATTACTTCAAAGTATAGTATAGCTTTGACTGGCCAGTATGTATACCTTACAGCTTTGACGGACCTGTATGTAAATACAGTACAGCTTTGACAGGCCAGTATGTATACCTTACAGCTTTGATGGACCTGTATGTAAATACAGTACAGCTTTGACAGGCCAGTATGTTTACAGTATACCTTAGACTGGCCAGTATGTTTACAGTACAGCTTTGACGGGCCAGTATGTATACAGTATAGCTTTGACAGGTCAGTATGTTTACAGTATAGCTTTGACGGGCCAGTATGTATACAGTATAGTTTTGTCAGGCCAGTATGTTTACAGTACAGCTTTGACGGGCCAGTATGTATACAGTATAGCTTAGACTAGCCAGTATGTTTACAGTACAGCTTTGATGGGCCAGTATGTATACAGTATAGCTTAGACTGGCCAGTATGTTTACAGTACAGCTTTGACGGGCCAGTATGTATACAGTATAGCTTTGACAGGACAGTATGTTTACAGTACAGCTTTGACTGGCCAGTATGTTTACAGTACAGCTTTGACGGGCCAATATGTTTACAGTATAGCTTTGACTGGCCAGTATGTTTACAGTACAGCTTTGACAGGCCAGTATCTAGACAGTATAGCTTTAACAGTCCAGTATGTTTACAGTATAGCTTTGACAAGTCAGTATGTTTACAGTTTAGCTTTAACTGGCCAGTATATATAAAGTATACCTTTGACAGGCCAGTAGGTATACAGTACAGCTTTGACTGGCCAGTATGATTACAGTACAGCTTTGACAGGTCAGTATGTATACAGTATAGCTTTGACAGGCCAGTATGTTTACAGTACAGCTTTGATTGGCCAGTATGTTACAGTACAGCTTTGACGGCCATATGTTTACAGTATAGCTTTGACTGGCCAGTATGTTTACAGTACAGTTTTGACAGGCCAGTATGATTACAGTACAGCTTTGACAGGTCAGTTTGTATACAGTATAGCTTTGACGGGCCAGTATGATTACAGTATAGCTTTGACAGGTCAGTATGTATACAGTATAGCTTTGACAGGCCAGTATGTATACACAGGGATTTTTTCAGGGTCTTTTGGGAAAAGGCCCTTAACTAAAAATTGGGAAAAACTATCAACTTTTTGCTCATTTTGGCAAAACTTTGACATCATTTTTGATGCCATTGATGATTAATCTTACGCTTTTAGTGTATTGAGTTGATTGAGGATTGAGAAAAGTGGCCACATTATGGCCAGACTTCAGCTATGTATCTGGTACGATTTTCTCAGCCCATTTTGGGAAAAAATCAATGTTTGTCCATTGGGAATGGGGCCGAATTTCGGCCCTAAATAGGCCCTTGATAAATCCCTGATACAGTATAGCTTTGACTGGCCAGTATGATTACAGTACAGCTTTGACAGGTCAGTTTGTATACAGTATAGCTTTGACTGGCCAGTATGATTACAGTACAGCTTTGACAGGTCAGTTTGTATACAGTATAGCTTTGACGGGCCAGTATGATTACAGTACAGCTTTGACAGGTCAGTATGTATACTGTATAGCTTTTACTGGCCAGTATGTTTACAGTACAGCTTTGACGGGCCAGTATGTTTACAGTATAGCTTTGACAGGTCAGTATGTATACTGTATAGCTTTGACGGGCCAGTATGATTACAGTACAGCTTTGACAGGTCAGTTTGTATACAGTATAGCTTTGACTGGCCAGTATGATTACAGTACAGCTTTGACAGGTCAGTTTGTATACTGTATAGCTTTGACGGGCCAGTATGATTACAGTACAGCTTTGACAGGTCAGTATGTATACTGTATAGCTTTGACGGGCCAGTATGTATACAGTACAGCTTTGACAGGTCAGTTTGTATACAGTATAGCTTTGACGGGCCAGTATGATTACAGTACAGCTTTGACAGGTCAGTATGTATACTGTATAGCTTTGACGGGCCAGTATGATTACAGTACAGCTTTGACAGGTCAGTTTGTATACAGTATAGCTTTGACGGGCCAGTATGATTACAGTACAGCTTTGACAGGTCAGTATGTATACTGTATAGCTTTGACGGGCCAGTATGTATACAGTATAGCTTTTACTGGCCAGTATGTTTACAGTACAGCTTTGACGGGCCAGTATGTTTACAGTATAGCTTTGACAGGTCAGTATGTATACTGTATAGCTTTGACGGGCCAGTATGATTACAGTACAGCTTTGACAGGTCAGTATGTATACAGTATAGCTTTGACGGGCCAGTATGTATACAGTATAGCTTTTACTGGCCAGTATGTTTACAGTACAGCTTTGACGGGCCAGTATGTTTACAGTATAGCTTTGACCGTATCTAGACAGTATAGCTTTACCAGTCCAGTATGTTTACAGTTTAGATTTGACCGGCCAGTATGTATACAGTACAGCTTTGACGGGTCAGTATGTTTACAGATTAGCTTTGACCGGCCAGTATGTATACAGTATAGCTTTGTCTGGCCAGTATGTATACAGTATAGCTTTGACGTCTAGAATGAACACCGCCCTTCTTATTTTGTGATTCATTATTTAACAATGGATCAAATAATTTCTTTCTGTTCTACCAAATGACCACTTGTCGATACCGAGGGATAGAAAAAGACAGTCTCACCCCAGCATGGGTAGTCTGTTACTGTCCCGTCAAAACTAGTAAACCAATCGGGGGAGGGGTATCTTAACCTGTCAGACGAGACTATCTGGAATGGAAATAAATGAGTAATATAAGTTTTAACGGCCGCTTTTACAGATGAACATAATCGTTCTTCTCACTTTGGCTTTACGTAGATGGATGGTCAAATCAGCGACACAATTATGTTTAAACCAGTGAACATCAAACGTCCTTGTTGTTTACTATGTAAAGCGAAAGTAGACTTGCCCCCTGAGCTGATAAAAGAGCTCAGATTTTAGGGGAGATAACCATGTTTGGCAAAATTAAGCACATGCGCATTGGAATGTGAAAGGGGTCTATTGATTGAACCATCATCAAGAAATCTTCTGCACAAAATTTGTAAAAAAAAAAGAATTATAATAAAAGTAAAACAGAAACAAAAGAATAATAGAAGGGTCTTCATTGCTTCCAATGAAGACCCTAAAGTGGAAGACCCTAATAAAAGTAAAAAAAAACAATACAATGATAGAAGGGTTTTCTGCTGAAGACAGAAGACCATAATAATAATATTAATAATAATAATAATAACAACAATAATAATAATAAGAAATGGACCAAATACAATATGTCCTCCAAACTACGTTAGGGGAACATAATGAAGCATGTGAAAAAACAACATATTTTACCTGTATCTTCCTCCATACAGACAACAGTTTTTTCCTGTAAACAGTGATTAAACTGTGAAGATAAATTCTTTAATAAATGATACAAGGGCTATTAGATTAATAAAGGAGGTTCATACATATTTATTTTGGAAAAAATTACTAAGTGGCAACAAATATGAAGTACCGCAATCACTCTAATTATTCGGACCCTCTAAGTTTTCAGACACCAAAAGTATAGCAAATCAATAATTTCTGAAATGATTCTAATTTTCTGACACTTTTTTTTTACCGAAAATGATGACTGGTTGTATGCATAATGATACCCGGTAATCACTATGACTTTCGAATGATCTTTTTTACTGAAACTAAAAATTTTGTTGTAATATCTTTCTCAAAAATAATTCAAATGATGAAATTACAATTTGTTTGTTGATCATTTTCAACCATTAATCATGGAACCTCCATTTGCAAACAGCTGATTTTGTTTCTCTCAACTTCTTGTTTATAAATTCTTCACTTTTTGGAGCACCCACAGATTAATTTTGTTAAAATATAATGATCCATTTCAAATTGGAAATTCTGTCAGTCAAGAGTATTTAAACTGTTTAGTTAGCATTTAATACAGTAAAATTTATAACTAAAACTTTGTGTTGTTAGATTTCAGTGAATGTACACCATATGTAATGTGTAGGATATACGGGTATAACAAGTTAGTAATAGCGCTCTGCGAATATGGTTTGATTTTTTTAATTGAATGCATAAAATCTGTATGTTTATAAACAAAAAGTATGGCTTAAAATCATATTTACATGTAAGTGAACTTGTTAGTTTGATTATCCTGGAAAGTAAGTAAATTTATATTGCCTGCTTTTACTGATGGTTAGAGTTATATTTTCCTTCTAACAGTCTTGAGTCACGAGTATCTTGTAATTGACTTTAAGACACTCCAACTATTCAGACATGTTCTACTTTTCTGAAGCATAATTTTCAAATATACTCATTTTCGGACACTGGAAAAAATAATTATTTAAAACTGTCCAAAAAATAGAGTGATTACAGTAGGCAAAACTGCATCAACAAATTAGTAAAAATACCTTTTTCCTCCATTCCATATTCTCTTCATCATCCCCATAGTCGTATCTTATTTCCTCGCCTTTGGGGATATCACGTAATGCATACAGGCATAACCTTGGGTACTGCACATGTATATTTGGAAATATTTTCATTTTCATTCTGGCATTGCATTCTTTTGATTTTGATGGCGCATCGTTAACTAAATGGCATAATCTATCCATAGTTCTTGTAGCATCAACACTAAAATATAGATACATGTATATTAATTAAATGAGAATGTTTTAACCGAAATTTTACTGCAGACTCAGGGCAAACTACGGGTAATTCTATTAAAATAACATATTTTCAAGCCAGAGAACAGCATATGAAACACCTTAGCACTTAAAAGGTATAAACAGTTCACTAAATAGTTAATTATTTTCTCTAATACTGCCTCTTTATAAAAAAATCCAGTTCAAAAGTTATAATGTTATGTGGTCTTTGAACATGTTTATAAAAAACAATTTAAACAAATGTACATACCAATAAGTCTTTTCACTGTATTTAAAAAAATACATGTATGATCTCCTGCTTTTTCTTTTTTTCTCTCGTTTAATTGCTTCATTTTCAGGGATTCGTTCTCCAACATACTCAAGTAAAAAATCTCCCTGGTGGAAATCCTGGTGGTAAATACACCATAACCTACCAAACAGAAAAATGACAGATAAGAGTACTTATATTTTGTCTTCTGTGTACAAAATTAACCACAAATTTAATTTATTTGGAATAAATGTCTTATACATGTATATATCTCTAGATCTTTACATTGTAAAACAATGCCTTCTAGCTACTTCCAATAATTCTACGGTGTAAACGTACAGTGCTCCCTCGTTCTATCGCAACAAATGTTGTCTGTCCCATGTTCTTTTATGCTTTCACCCCCGTTATAATGTCATATTCAGCTATTGCCATACGCCATGTAGTTGACATTCCCTCACTAATATCGCCAAATTTTCGGGTAAATATAATAACTTGTTACCCCTCGTAGTTTCTGTTATGCCTTGATCACTAAATACTTAGTGTTAGATCACCTATGTTATGCATCAATCGTCAAAGTGGTCAGTTAAATAAAGGTATAAATATATAAAAAATATATCTAGGGCAATCCTGGACACAGAGACATCAAACTTATCAACAATACTGTGATGACGGCCATAAAACTTTTTGAGGACCTTGATAAGCCTAGGCTTGCAATATCCTCAAGTCATCAATTTATTTGCAAGCAGCCTACTTCGTTGTACAAAGTCTCTGTAGTGGGAACAAGCTCTACCATAGCATCTTAATTGGGAAACAAATACACCATAAGCAGGAGAAGCAGGTATATTGCTGAGTAAGAGATTAATGTTTTAAATTAATAATTTTTATGTCTACATCTAAAGGAAAATGTACTCTTATGGATGATGCTAAAAAATGAGAAATTGATAAACATGATAAATATGCGAAAACAATTCAAAGTCTAATCAACAACAAATTGCAGATCATGAAAAATGAAAACTCAAAAACACAAAATGTTGATGATAATGGACAACCCCCCCCCCCCCCGAGTCACCCGATTTCAAAACTATGAAATGCTATGATTCATTTTCCACCTCCCTCAAGTACTAGCCACCTTCAGCCACTCAATGCAGGTATCATTCAATGTTTTAAGGACATTATTGCCACCAACAACTCGGACATCATGTCGACTACATAGATAATGACATGTTATCACTAAAAGATGTGATATGTTTTGTCAACTAGCTTGGAACGAAGTTTCGCCACTTACTATTCAGAACTGTTGTCAAGATGCTGGTATTGTACATGAACTGCAAGAAACCCTGTCATCCCAGAGTGAACATTCAAACACATCTGTAGAGGACAAAAATTTTATTGGCTAGAATACAGGACAGTCTAGATCTTGTCCCCAATTTATGGTTAACTGTAAAAGAGTTTGTTAATATTGACAGAAACAGAGATACACGCCGATGTGTCAGATACATGTACAAGCATTCTAAACTCAGTACGTTTCTGATCCACATAACAATACAGACGATGATGATGATGGCATTGAAGAACTTTAACAATCAGTGAACAAGGTCACAAACTGTTTGACAACAATATTTTTTTTAATGGATGAAACTAAAAGTGTATCTGACATTATAAAATTGTTTCATTTCAAAGATTTAGTGAAAACAATTAAAATGAAACCTGCTAGTGGCAATTGACACCTTTTTCAACAAAAAGTAAATACATGTATGTACATGTCATGTATTACACTGATATTTTTCAAATGCACCGTGTTGTATTTGGATTATGGACAATTTCTTGCAGTTAGTAAATCCTTAAAAATGTAAGTACTTGTATATAAAAAAACCATGTGAATATTTTGTAAATAACAAAGTTTAATATGTTAAAATATCTTCTATTTATTATAGTCATTAAGTCAACACTTGATACAACTTTCGGTTTTCCTTCCCTAGCTGTACCGCCAAATTCCCCCTTGTACCAAAGGTTGCATTAAAAAGAGGGAGCTCTGTAATTATTAGTTTAATAGCTATGATTTTTAATAGGGGCAACAAGTATTGTAAAGGAAGAAATAATGTGAACTGTTTGACTATGACTTAAAATTTTTAAACACTTGAAGCAATGTTTATGAGTCTTGAATTATTCATTAAACATGTATTTCCTTCTACTACTTACCGATATAATTAGATATAAACTTTTTTTCAAAGCCCTCTTGGTCCAATCCACTGTAACAGTAAAATTCATCTTCTTTGAACCGCCTTTTGTTATAAACCTGTGTAATGAATACAATAAAATCAGAATTATGGATTACCAGCTGAGACATTACAACAAAAAATATTATTTTTACTTTCTTACTTTTTGCGAAAAACCCAAAACTAGAAAAACGCACCAGATTAAAAAACAAACAAATTGGCAAAACTTGGCATAAACGCAACACACAAACTGCAGGGGTGAGACCAGGTGCTCTGAAAGAGCAAGCATCTCTTGCCTTACTAACAGCACCCTGTGACAAAAAGTGAACCAGAAAACATGGTAAAAGCAACATAGGAGCAGCAGTAAGCAGCATCATCTATGGAGTTAAAAAAGTACATGTATAAGAATGAAAATTTGCATAGGAATGAAATTTTGACAAAAAAGGACATTAATAATCATCACATTTACCATAAATTTTCACACAGACTTTCTTCTGATTGTCACATTAGAGAAGAAAATCTAAACCAGAGGCAGAGCAACCTTATTACTACATCTCTTTTACGTTTTCCTCAATATAACCATGCCTATTCATTTTCCACAATTTAATTTGTTTTAAAGGAAAAATATTTTAAGATCAATGACCTGGTAAGACAATTGACAGGTTATCGCTGTCAATCAAGTGATGGCACAAAAACGTCATGGCAACTATTGTCATTGATGTCATTAAAAGCTTTGAAAAGCCAAAATCCAGACTGATTTCCTATTCTTTTTCACCTAATTCAAGCATGTGAGATTTTTGTATGAACACAATGGGCATGGCTGGTGATCCATCAATTTAACTGTAAGATTGGTCCAAAATTTTTGGCAGACAAAAATACACAATACATCTGGAAACTAGCCTCGAATTACTTTTTGTGGTTAGAGGCATGGCAATAACAAGTAATAGCTCACTGAAGGTCAGAGAGATTATAGAAGTACAGTAATCTGAACAGCCCACCCTTTATGATACAAGGTTGGCATAAAATAACAGAAATTCTTTAAACTATCTGCCTGTTGGGTTAGAACTTAGACATCAATGACCAACAGACAGGTGGAATTTTTGCAATGATAAACAAACATGTACAAAAATTAACTTACTTCAGGCCCTGACATCTGACTTATGCTAGTCCTGAGCTGAAAATAAAACCCAAACAAGTGCATAAACTAATTACCGACCAATAAATGCACAATGTCAATGAGAGATGTTGTTGTAATTAAATACCAGTATTGAAAACCAACCCAAGTTATTTCAACAGTTATCAACATTCCTTAGACATGAGAACAAATCTGCTGCAATAAAATTGATGCGCACTCCAACCATTCTAGGTAGTGAGCTGTTTTTACTATTAAAACTTCATTTTACTGAAATATATTGCAAGTGTCCTAATTTCCATGGACTCCTATTTTTGTTGAATAAAGAAAAGATACAAATTCAAGGTGCCTAAATTTGTGTTTACCAGAGACTGTTCCAGTATCATTTTATGCGAGTTCTTGCACTGAGTTATTAAATTAGTGAGTAAGACTGTCCAAGAAAACAGTGAAAATGACACCCAATAAAAAGAAATACATTCATAGTAAACAAATTTTATGAGATAAATTTACTTACCATTCTTTTTCCATAGCTGATATTTGCCATGTTTCCTATTAAATGAAAAACAATACATGTATAAAACAAATTCATTCAATCATTCCAATATTTTTAAATGAGATAATGTTGTACTATTGTTAAAGAAGCACAAATCATAATTTGAACTGCAAATTTCAGTGCCATGCTCATGAGGAATTTTGTTTGAATAGATCTATATACTATCAAATTATTAATTTACACAGCTTTAAATGTGATACCTGTAACCCTGTCATGATGTGCATATGATGTATCTCTGGTACACAACCCAAAACCCAGCATTCATATGTCCGAATCAAATCATACAAATCACAAACACTTGGTTGGTCATGGGCCGGCATGAAAGGGCAATTGCAACACTTACATCGTTTCAATTCAACACACTGTTCATTCAGTTCCACAGTTTCAATTTCAGTCCACACTATAATCAATTTCAGTAAACAGTTTTCAGGTGCAAACAATTTTACCTGTTATTCTTGTACGCCCATTGGTACCACATGATTCTAAAACACCGGATCATGCAAAACGTACCCTGTTTTAATTAATTCAAATGCGTAACGCACCTTAATACAATTAACCCAAAATACAGATACCAACATTGGACACAATCGATAACAATGCTATAAATTAAAATTTAAACACATTTAAGCAGTGATGTGAAGTTTCTTGTCGGATTTCAAAAGTGTTCAAGGGCAATAAGGACAAAAGGAATTAGGGAGTACCAATCGTGAACCCTTGGAACCCACTCTCATCCTCACCCCTAATGAATAGATACATCGTTTCAGTTCGCAACAATGATAATAAATATCAGCATATAAATAAAGGTGCCAGTGTACATCTCGTCATCTGTGTAAAAAATCTACGCCACCCTCCACTATCGACGTCCGTCAATCACCACTCTTACATTGTTTTTGACGGAGAAAACCGTTATTTTCAATTGGGATTTATTTCTAGATATTGCTAGCATTGTTCGATAAAACTTTGGTTCACAGTCAAAATTATAAACATCTATTTACCTAAAACAATTTATCGTACACAATCTATGTGCGTGCCGCCATTTTTTGCACTTCCGGGTCGCGCATGCGTAGAAAGACGCTTTTGTCGCAACCAGAGCAAAGTGTGTGAGTGGCCATTTCGGACCCTACGGACTGTGTGAAAAAAAAGCAATTTGAACCGGAAACCCAAACATTATATAAAAAATTATTTTCTGAGTAGAAAACCGTAAAAAAAACGGATTTGAAACGTATTGTAAACTCACTACTGGGGTGTATGTAGTGACTTGATTTTATGTAGTGAGTTTCTTGGAGTGTATTCTCATGTGTGTAGTGACTTTCTTCCGCACACAACACACACACACACACACACACACACACACACACACACACACACTAACTAACGCATTGATGACATATACTGTGTGACTTACACACACCCCACGCATGGGCACACACACAATAACACACAAATACAACCCTTACATGCACCGTGTCACAGACACACACACACATTAACACGTTGATATGACATACACCGTATGACACACTCACACACACACATATATTAACGCGTTGATTTGTCATACACCGTGTCACACATACACACACACGCACGCACGCACACAGACATTAACGCGTTGATAATTCATACATCGTGTCACACACAAACACACACGCACGCACACACTTATACACATTAACGCGTTGATATGACATACATCGTATCAAACACACAAATTTTCTCTCACACGCATGCTCACATACATCAACGCGTTGATATGATATACATCCTGTCAAACACACAAACTTTCTCTCTCTCTAACTCACACACACACACACACACCACACTGATTAACGCGTTGATGTTATATACCGTGTGACTTACACACACCCACGCATAGGCACACACACAATAACACACTAATACAACCCTAACATGAACCGTGTCACAGACACACACACACACACACACACATAACGCGTTGATATGACATACACCGTATGACACACGCACACACGCACATATTAACGCGTTGATATGTCATACACCGTGTCGCACAGACACACACGCACGCACGCACACAGACATTAACGCGTTGATAATTCATACATCGTGCCACACACAAACACACACGCACGCACACAATTATACACACATTAACGCGTTGATATGATATACATCGTATCAAACACACAAACTTTCTCTCACACGCATGCACACATACATCAACGCGTTGATATGATTCATCGTGATATACAACGTGAACACACGCACACACACACATACACGCCCGTTAATAAGACACAAATAAAACCTGTTATACATCGTGTGACACAAACACACAAATTAACGCGTTGATATGACATACACCGTGTGACACAAACACACACGCACGCACACATAATGATGCGTTGATATGTTATTCACCGTGTCATACAGACAGACACACACGCGCACGCACGCATACAAACATAAACGTGTTGATATTATATAGATCGTGTCACACACACACACACACACACACGCACACACACACACACACACACACTGATTAACGCGTTGATGAAATATACCGTGTGACTTACACACACCCACGCATAGGCACACACACAACAACACACAAATACAACCCTAACATGCACCGTGCCACAGACACACACACACATAACGCGTTGATATGACAAACACCGTATGACACACGCACACACACATATATTAACGCGTTGATATGTCATACACCGTGTCACACATACACACAATCGCACGCGCACGCACACAGACATTAACGCGTTGATAATTCATACATCGTGTCACACACAAACACACACGCATGCAAACACTTATACACACATTAACGCGTTGATATGATATACATCGTATCAAACACACAAACTTTCTCTCACACGCATGCACACACACATCAACGCGTTGATATGATATACATCCTGTCAAACACACAAACTCACGTTGAAAAAAGACACAAATAAAACCTGTGATTCATCGTGATATACAACTTGAACACACGCACACACACGCTCATTTATAAGACACAAGTAAAACCTGTCATACATCGTGTGACACAAACACACAAATTAACGCGTTGATATGACATACACCGTGTGACACAAACACACACGCATTCACACATAATGACGCGTTGATATGTTATAAACCGTGTCATACAGACAGACACACACGCGCACGCACGCATACAGACATAAACGTGTTGATATTATATAGATCGTGTCACACACAGAAACACACACACAACGTGAACACACGCACACAAACACATAAAAACGCCCATTTATAAGACACAAATAAAACCTGTCATACATCGTGCATGCAGCCTTATGTCTCATCGGAGACGAAGAGGATTAAGTAAGTAAGTATACATCGTGTGCCACAAACACACAAATTAACGCGTTGATATGACATACACCGTGTGACACAAACACACAAATTAACGCGTTGATATTACATGCACCGTGTGACACAAACACATGCACACACGCACGCACACATAATGACGCGTTGATATGTTATACACCGTGTCATACAGACACACACGCGCACGCACGCACACAGACATAAACGTGTTGATATTATATAGATCGTGTCACACACAGAAACACACACACACACACACACTTAACGCAAATATACACGTTGTGGTTCATAACATTGACAGAGAGAGAGAGAGAACGAGAGAGAAAAACACACGCGCACGCGTTATGTTTTTCTTATAACAAATTAAGTAAAGCATATTAATTATTGATGACATTTTTCACGAAGGGCTTAGAGATTTAAACAACTGAGTACGGTTGGTTGCGGTACATACGGATAACGGAACTGTGCCAACGAGTTACAGCGAAATGATGAATTATTGATGATTTATACACGAATGTGTCCAGAGATTTACAACCTCGAAGGAAAGAGGATGGTTGGTCGGTAGTTTTACATCATATCATCAATTTTGCATCCATATTCCGTGGTGTGCAACTCGTGATCTACTTTGCATACATCATTTCAAATTAAAATTGTCAGTCGACATTATCTTGACAAAGGGTAAATGCTAATGACAATGGTACAATGGTACTTGTCATTAACCAAAAATTGAAGCCTAGTGATTAAAAGCTTATTCCCTTAACCACTAGGCAACCGTAGCCCCGGAAAAATAAACCCTGGACCATAGACACCTTGTGGTACAAGGCCTTAACCACTAGGCAACCGTAGTCCAGGGGCAGATGATGGCTATTGCATGCAATAGAACACCAACTGTACAATACAACAGAAAGAAATAAGAAAGCTAAAAGTCAGAAATATAAGAATTGAGAGAGCGCCCCGGTAAGGGCGAGTGGTCGAATATCCATCACGGAATTACTCAACCACCTTCCCGTTTGACATCGGAGAATGCTCCGACATCTACACTATTCTGTTAAAATAACAAGAACAGCGAGGGAAGTATTGCTTGTCATCTTCCTGCAATGTTGTGTTATATAAAGATACCCGTTTTCACTTTATTGCGGTATCGTAAATAATTTATTTGACATTTTCTTTTTAATTGCGCGTTTTATTTAATTCTTAATGTAGATATAAAGATAAAAAATTATATAATTTTTGTGTTTATTAATTTCATCACATCTCCGTCGGCTGATTGACATATTAGATAAAATACAATTAAAATTATTCTTAGTTTTACCAAACCACGTAACTCTTTACTACCACTATATATTTTAAAGAATGGTGAACACAGTTACGCTTAGAAAACATGCACGACTTACATATGCGATTAATTACACGTAATACTTGACCTTGAGAAATACGGATAATAAAAAAACGCGTTGAAAAAACATAAATACAAACAGTGACACACACACACACACACACACACACACACACCACACACACACACTAACTAACGCATTGATGACATATACTGTGTGACTTACACACACCCACGCATGGGCACACACACAATAACACACAAATACAACCCTTACATGCACCGTGTCACAGACACACACACACATTAACACGTTGATATGACATACACCGTATGACACACTCACACACACACATATATTAACGCGTTGATTTGTCATACACCGTGTCACACATACACACACACGCACGTACGCACACAGACATTAACGCGTTGATAATTCATACATCGTGTCACACACAAACACACACGCACGCACACACTTATACACACATTAACGCGTTGATATGACATACATCGTATCAAACACACAAATTTTCTCTCACACGCATGCTCACATACATCAACGCGTTGATATGATATACATCCTGTCAAACACACAAACTTTCTCTCTCTCTAACTCACACACACACACACACACACACACTGATTAACGCGTTGATGTTATATACCGTGTGACTTACACACACCCACGCATAGGCACACACACAATAACACACTAATACAACCCTAACATGCACCGTGTCACAGACACACACACACACACATAACGCGTTGATATGACATACACCGTATGACACACGCACACACGCACATATTAACGCGTTGATATGTCATACACCGTGTCGCACAGACACACACGCACGCACGCACACAGACATTAACGCGTTGATAATTCATACATCGTGCCACACACAAACACACACGCACGCACACAATTATACACACATTAACGCGTTGATATGATATACATCGTATCAAACACACAAACTTTCTCTCACACGCATGCACACATACATCACGCGTTGATATGATTCATCGTGATATACAACGTGAACACACGCACACACACACATACACGCCCGTTAATAACACAAATAAAACCTGTTATACATCGTGTGACACAAACACACAAATTAACGCGTTGATATGACATACACCGTGTGACACAAACACACACGCACGCACACATAATGATGCGTTGATATGTTATTCACCGTGTCATACAGACAGACACACACGCGCACGCACGCATACAAACATAAACGTGTTGATATTATATAGATCGTGTCACACACACCACACACACACGCACACACACACACACCACACACTGATTAACGCGTTGATGAAATATACCGTGTGACTTACACACACCCACGCATAGGCACACACACAACAACACACAAATACAACCCTAACATGCACCGTGCCACAGACACACACACACATAACGCGTTGATATGACAAACACCGTATGACACACGCACACACACATATATTAACGCGTTGATATGTCATACACCGTGTCACACATACACACAATCGCACGCGCACGCACACAGACATTAACGCGTTGATAATTCATACATCGTGTCACACACAAACACACACGCACGCACACAATTTATCACACATTAACGCGTTGATATGATATACATCGTATCAAACACACAAACTTTCTCTCACACGCATGCACACATACATCAACGCGTTGATATGATATACATCCTGTCAAACACACAAACTCATGTTGAAAAAAGACACAAATAAAACCTGTGATTCATCGTGATATACAACTTGAACACACGCACACACACGCTCATTTATAAGACACAAGTAAACCTGTCATACATCGTGTGCCACAAACACACAATTAACGCGTTGATATGACATACACCGTGTGACACAAACACACACGCACGCACACATAATGACGCGTTGATATGTTATAAACCGTGTCATACAGACAGACACACACGAGCGCACGCACGCATACAGACATAAACGTGTTGATATTATATAGATCGTGTCACACACAGAAACACACACACACACACACACACACACACACACACACACACACTTAACGCAATATTCACGTTGTGGTTCATAACATTGACAGAGAGAGAGAGAGAGAACGAGAGAGAAAAACACACGCGCACGCGTTGTTATGTTTTTCTTATAACAAATTAAGTATAGCATATTAATTATTGATGACATTTTTCACGAAGGGCTTAGAGATTTAAACAACTGAGTACGGTTGGTTGCGGTACATACGGATAACGGAACTGTGCCAACGAGTTACAGCGAAATGATGAATTATTGATGATTTATACACGAATGTGTCCAGAGATTTACAACCTCGAAGGAAAGAGGATGGTTGGTCGGTAGTTTTACATCATATCATCAATTTTGCATCCATGTTCCGTGGTGTGCAACTCGTGATCTACTTTGCATACATCATTTCAAATTAAAATTGTCAGTCGACATTATCTTGACAAAGAGTAAATGCTAATGACAATGGTACAATGGTACTTGTCATTAACCAAAAATTGAGGCCTAGTGATTAAAAGCTTATTCCCTTAACCAGTAGGCAACCGTAGCCCAGGAAAAATAAACCCTGGACCATAGACACCTTGTGGTACAAGGCCATTGCCTTAACCACTAGGCAACCGCAGTCCAGGGGCAGATGATGGCTATTGCATGCAATAGAACACCAACTGTACAACACAACAGAAAGAAATAAGAAAGCTAAAAGTCAGAAATATAAGAATTGAGAGAGCGCCCCGGTAAGGGCGAGTGGTCGAATATCCATCACGGAATTACTCAACCACCTTCCCGTTTGACATCGGAGAATGCTCCGACATCTACACTATTCTGTTAAAAAAACAAGAACAGCGAGGGAAGTATTGCTTGTCATCTTCCTGCAATGTTGTGTTATATAAAGATACCCGTTTTCACTTTATCGCGGTATCGTAAAATAATTTATTTGACATTTTCTTTTTAATTGCGTGTTTTATTTAATTCTTAATGTAGATATAAAGATGAAAATTATATATTTTTGTGTTTATTAATTTCATCACATCTCCGTCGGCTGATTGACATATTAGATAAAATACAATTAAAATTATTCTTAGTTTTACCAAACCACGTAACTCTTCACTACCACTATATATTTTAAAGAATGGTGAACACAGTTCCGCTTAGAAAACATGCACGACTTACATATGCGATTAATTACACGTAATACTTGACCTTGAGAAATACGGATAATAAAAAACGCGTTGAAAAAACATAAATACAAACAGTGACACACACACACACACACACACACACACACACACACACACTATTAACGCATTGATGACATATACTGTGTGACTTACACACCCCACCCATGGGCACACACACAATAACACACAAATACAACCCTTACATGCACCGTGTCACAGACACACACACACATTAACGCGTTGATATGACATACACCGTATGACACACGCACACACTCACACACACACATATATTAACGCGTTGATTTGTCATACACCGTGTCACACATACACACACACGCACGCACGCACACAGACATTAACGCGTTGATAATTCATACATCGTGTCACACACAAACACACACGCACGCACACACTTATACACACATTAACGCGTTGATATGATATACATCGTATCAAACACACAAACTTTCTCTCACACGCATGCTCACATACATCAACGCGTTGATATGATATACATCCTGTCAAACACACAAACTTTCTCTCTCTCTAACTCACACACACACACACCACACACACACACACACACACACACACTGATTAACGCGTTGATGTTATATACCGTGTGACTTACACACACCCACGCATAGGCACACACACAATAACACACTAATACAACCCTAACATGCACCGTGTCACAGACACACACACACACATAACGCGTTGATATGACATACACCGTATGACACACGCACACACGCACATATTAACGCGTTGATATGTCATACACCGTGTCGCACAGACACACACGCATGCACGCACACAGACATTAACGCGTTGATAATTCATACATCGTGTCACACACAAACACACACGCACGCACACAATTATACACACATTAACGCGTTGATATGATATACATCGTATCAAACACACAAACTTTCTCTCACACGCATGCACACATACATCAACGCGTTGATATGATATACATCCTGTCAAACACACAAACTCATGTTGAAAAAAGACACAAATAAAACCTGTGATTCATCGTGATATACAACTTGAACACACGCACACACACGCTCATTTATAAGACACAAGTAAAACCTGTCATACATCGTGTGCCACAAACACACAAATTAACGCGTTGATATGACATACACCGTGTGACACAAACACACACGCACGCACACATAATGACGCGTTGATATGTTATAAACCGTGTCATACAGACAGACACACACGCGCACGCACGCATACAGACATAAACGTGTTGATATTATATAGATCGTGTCACACACAGAAACACACACACACACACCACACACACACACACACACACACTTAACGCAAATATTCACGTTGTGGTTCATAACATTGACAGAGAGAGAGAGAGAGAGAACGAGAGAGAAAAACACACGCACACGCGTTGTTATGTTTTTCTTATAACAAATTAAGTATAGCATATTAATTATTGATGACATTTTTCACGAAGGGCTTAGAGATTTAAACAACTGAGTACGGTTGGTTGCGTTACATACGGATAACGGAACTGTGCCAACGAGTTACAGCGAAATGATGAATTATTGATGCTTTATACACGAATGTGTCCAGAGATTTACAACCTCGAAGGAAAGAGGATGGTTGGTCGGTAGTTTTACATCATATCATCAATTTTGCATCCATGTTCCGTGGTGTACAACTCGTGATCTACTTTGCATACATCATTTCAAATTAAAATTGTCAGTCGACATTATCTTGACAAAGGGTAAATGCTAATGACAATGGTACAATGGTACTTGTCATTAACCAAAAATTGAAGCCTAGTGATTAAAAGCTTATTCCCTTAACCACTAGGCAACCGTAGCCCAGGAAAAATAAACCCTGGACCATAGACACCTTGTGGTACAAGGCCATTGCCTTAACCACTAGGCAACCGCAGTCCAGGGGCAGATGATGGCTATTGCATGCAATAGAACACCAACTGTACAATACAACAGAAAGAAATAAGAAAGCTAAAAGTCAGAAATATAAGAATTGAGAGAGCGCCCCGGTAAGGGCGAGTGGTCGAATATCCATCACGGAATTACTCAACCACCTTCCCGTTTGACATCGGAGAATGCTCCGACATCTACACTATTCTGTTAAAAAAACAAGAACAGCGAGGGAAGTATTGCTTGTCATCTTCCTGCAATGTTGTGTTATATAAAGATACCCGTTTTCACTTTATCGCGGTATCGTAAAATAATTTATTTGACATTTTCTTTTTAATTGCGTGTTTTATTTAATTCTTAATGTAGATATAAAGATGAAAAATTATATATTTTTTGTGTTTATTAATTTCATCACATCTCCGTCGGCTGATTGACATATTAGATAAAATACAATTAAAATTATTCTTAGTTTTACCAAACCACGTAACTCTTCACTACCACTATATATTTTAAAGAATGGTGAACACAGTTCCGCTTAGAAAACATGCACGACTTACCTATGCGATTAATTACACGTAATACTTGACCTTGAGAAAAACGGACAATAAAAAAACGCGTTGAAAAAACATAAATACAAACAGTGACACACACACACACACACACACACACACACACACACACACTAATTAACGCATTGATGACATATACTGTGTCACTTACACACACCCACGCATGGGCACACACACAATAACACACAAATACAACCCTTACATGCACCGTGTCACAGACACACACACACACATTAACGCGCTGATATGACATACACCGTATGACACACGCACACACTCACACACACACATATATTAACGCGTTGATTTGTCATACACCGGTTCACACATACACACACACGCACGCACGCACACAGACATTAACGCGTTGATAATTCATACATCGTGTCACACACAAACACACACGCACGCACACACTTATACACACATTAACGCGTTGATATGATATACATCGTATCAAACACACAAACTTTCTCTCACACGCATGCTCACATACATCAACGCGTTGATATGATATACATCCTGTCAAACACACAAACTTTCTCTCTCTCTAACTCACACACAACACACACACACACACACACACACTGATTAACGCGTTGATGTTATATACCGTGTGACTTACACACACCCACGCATAGGCACACACACAATAACACACTAATACAACCCTAACATGCACCGTGTCACAGACACACACACACACATAACGCGTTGATATGACATACACCGTATGACACACGCACATATTAACGCGTTGATATGTCATACACCGTGTCGCACAGACACACACGCACGCACGCACACAGACATTAACGCGTTGATAATTCATACATCGTGTCACACACAAACACACACGCACGCACACAATTATACACACATTAACGCGTTGATATGATATACATCGTATCAAACACACAAACTTTCTCTCACACGCATGCACACATACATCAACGCGTTGATATGATTCATCGTCATATACAACGTGAACACACGCACACACACACATACACGCCCGTTAATAAGACACAAATAAAACCTGTTATACATCGTGTGACACAAACACACAAATTAACGCGTTGATATGACATACACCGTGTGACACAAACACACACGCACGCACACATAATGATGCGTTGATATGTTATTCACCGTGTCATACAGACAGACACACACGCGCACGCACGCATACAAACATAAACGTGTTGATATTATATAGATCGTGTCACACACACACACACACACATACACGCACACACACACCACACACTAATTAACGCGTTGATGAAATATACCGTGTGACTTACACACACCCACGCATAGGCACACACACAACAACACACAAATACAACCCTAACATGCACCGTGCCACAGACACACACACACATAACGCGTTGATATGACAAACACCGTATGACACACGCACACACACATATATTAACGCGTTGATATGTCATACACCGTGTCACACATACACACAATCGCACGCGCACTCACACAGACATTAACGCGTTGATAATTCATACATCGTGTCACACACAAACACACACGCATGCAAACACTTATACACACATTAACGCGTTGATATGATATACATCGTATCAAACACACAAACTTTCTCTCACACGCATGCATACACACATCAACGCGTTGATATGATATACATCCTGTCAAACACACAAACTCACGTTGAAAAAAGACACAAATAAAACCTGTGATTCATCGTGATATACAACTTGAACACACGCACACACACGCTCATTTATAAGACACAAGTAAAACCTGTCATACATCGTGTGCCACAAACACAAATTAACGCGTTGATATGACATACACCGTGTGACACAAACACACACGCACGCACACATAATGACGCGTTGATATGTTATAAACCGTGTCATACAGACAGACACACACGCGCACGCACGCATACAGACATAAACGTGTTGATATTATATAGATCGTGTCACACACAGAAACACACACACACACACACACACACACACACACACACACACACACCAGTACCGTAACTACCTATGAGGCAACCGAGGCAACTGCCTCGGTAAAAATTTAACCAAGTATTACTCGAACGTCACAATGATTATCGAGCTTTTAGCGACTTTGCGTTAGATCGTGCAGCTGCGAAGGGTCATGTCAGATAACAGACTGTCTGACCTCGGAATGATATATATCACAGAGATGATGACGCCACACAGATTAAACCACTGATGGGCTGGTCCGGGGAATCCGACCAGGTGTTCCAAGACTTCGATCCCAGACTAAATAATTAAGTCATGTGGTTGTTAAATTAAAAGCTTGCATTTTTATTTTTGTCATTTTGTTACTATAATAGCTTTCCTTTAATACCGTATTATAATACCTTTGATGTAAAACATTGAGACTGTTGGTACTGTATGTCATTATCTTCAATTCTTGCCTCGGTTTATTTAAGGGCCTAGTTACGGTACTGCACACACACACACACACACACTTAACGCAAATATTCACGTTGTGGTTCATAACATTGACAGAGAGAGAGAGAGAGAACGAGAGAGAAAAACACACGCGCACGCGTTGTTATGTTTTTCTTATAACAAATTAAGTATAGCATATTAATTATTGATGACATTTTTCACGAAGGGCTTAGAGATTTAAACAACTGAGTACGGTTGGTTGCGGTACATACGGATAACGGAACTGTGCCAACGAGTTACAGCGAAATGATGAATTATTGATGATTTATACACGAATGTGTTCAGAGATTTATAACCTCGAGGTAAAGATGATGGTTGGTCGGTAGTTTTACATCATATCATCAATTTTGCATCCGTGTTCCGTGGTGTGCAACTAGTGATCTACTTTGCATACATCATTTCAAATTAAAATTGTCAGTCGACATTATCTTGACAAAGGGTAAATGCTAATGACAATGGTACAATGGTACTTGTCATTAACCAAAAATTGAAGCCTAGTGATTAAAAGCTTATTCCCTTAACCACTAGGCAACCGTAGCCCAGGAAAAATAAACCCTGGACCATAGACACCTTGTGGTACAAGGCTATTGCCTTAACCACAAGGCAACCGTAGTCCAGGGGCAGATGATGGCTATTGCATGCAATAGAACACCAACTGTACAATACAACAGAAAGAAATAAGAAAGCTAAAAGTCAGAAATATAAGAATTGAGAGAGCGCCCCGGTAAGGGCGAGTGGTCGAATATCCATCACGGAATTACTCAACCACCTTCCCGTTTGACATCGGAGAAGGCTCCGACATCTACACTATTCTGTTAAAATACAAGAACAGCGAGGGAAGTATTGCTTGTCATCTTCCTGCAATGTTGTGTTATATAAAGATACCCGTTTTCACTTTATTGCGGTGTCGTAAAATAATTTATTTGACATTTTCTTTTTAATTGCGTGTTTTATTTAATTCTTAATGTAGATATAAAGATAAAAAATTATATAATTTTTGTGTTTATTAATTTCATCACATCTCCGTCGGCTGATTGACATATTAGATAAAATACAATTAAAATTATTCTTAGTTTTACCAAACCACGTAACTCTTTACTACCACTATATATTTTAAAGAATGGTGAACACAGTTCCGCTTAGAAAACATGCACGACTTACCTATGCGATTAATTACACGTAATACTTGACCTTGAGAAATACGGACAATAAAAAAACGCGTTGAAAAAACACAAATACAAACAGTGACACACACACACACACACACACATACACACACACACACACTGATTAACGCGTTGATGACATATACCGTGTGACTTACACACATACACACGCATGGGCGCACACACAATAACACAAATACAACCCTAACATGCACCGTGTCACAGACACACACACACACATTGACGTGTTGATATGACATACATCGTATCAGACACACACATATAGACACATACACATACAC
This sequence comes from Anadara kagoshimensis, assembly GCA_021292105.1. Taxonomy (NCBI): domain Eukaryota; kingdom Metazoa; phylum Mollusca; class Bivalvia; order Arcoida; family Arcidae; genus Anadara; species Anadara kagoshimensis. The sequence continues at coordinate 24,422,470 of CM037864.1, forward strand.
GGGATTAACGCGTTGAAATGACATATACCGTGTGACACACACATGCAAACACAAACATGAACGCATTGATATGACATACATCGTGTAACACAAACACACGCAAACACACACATTAAGACATTGATATGATATACATCGTGTCACACACACACAACACACACACACACACACACACACACGTATATATATTAACGCATTGATATGACATACAAAAGCGCGGGCGCGCGCACACACACAAACACACATATTAACGCGTTGATATGACATACATCATGTCAAATACACACACACTCACACGCGAGCGCGCGCGCGTGCGCGCGTTGATAGGACACACATAAAACAATGTCATACATGTTGTGACACACACACATTAATGCGTCGATATGACATACACCGTGTGACACAAACAAACGGACACGCACGCACGCACACACTCAAACATATTAACGCGATGATATGACATACATCATGTCACGCACACACACACACACACTAACGCGTTGATAGGACACAAATAAAAACCTGCCATATATCTTGTGACACAGACACACACATTAACGCGTTGATATGACTCACACCGTGTGACACGCACACGCACATTAACGCGTTGATATTACATACACCATGTCACACACACATACACACAAACAAACGCACGCACGCACACAGGCACACACATTAACGCGTTGATATGTCATACACCGTGTCACACACAACACACACACACACGCACAAACATACACAAATGATATGATATACATCGTGTCAAACACAAAAACTTTCTCTCTCACACACACATACACATACATACACACCCGTTGAAAAAAGACACAAATAACACCCTGTGGTTCATCGTGTTATACAACGTGAACACACACACATACAGACACACGCACACACACATACACACACATGCGTGCGTGTTGATAAGACACAAATAAAAAGCTGTCATACATCGTGTAACACAAACACACACATTGACACGTTGATATGACATACACCGTGTAACACACGCACACATATATTAACGCGTTGATATGTCCTACACCGTAGCACACAGACAGACACACACACGCACGCACACAGACATTTACGCGTTGATAAGGCATACATCGTGTCACACACAAACACATACACACACACACACACACACACACACACACACACACACACACTTATACACACATTAACGCGCTGATATGATATACATCGTGTCCAACACACAAACTTTCTCTCACACGCACGCACACACATACACACACATTAACGTGTTGAGATGATATACATTGTGTCAAACACAACACACAAACTCCCTCTCTCTCTCACACACACACACACACACACACACACACACACACATATATATATATATATATATTAACACGTTGATACAATGTACATCGCATTAACGCATTGATATGAAACACACAAACACAGTAACGCGTTGATAGGACACAAATAAAACACTGTCATACATGTTGTGACACACACACATTAACGCGTTGATATGACTGACATACACCGTGTAACACACGCACACATACATATATTAAGGCGTTGATATGCCATACACCGTGTCACACAGACAGACAGACACACGCACACAGACATGAACGCATTGATAAGTCAAACACCGTGTCACACACACACACACACACACACACACATACACACATACGCACGCGCGCGCGCGCGTTGATATGATATACGTGTTAAACTCATATTTTCTCTCACACGCAGGCACACATATACACACACATTTACGCGTTGATCTGGTATACATCGTGTCAAACACACAAACTTTCTCTCACACGCACGCACACACATACAACCTTAAAAATAACGTATAACGTTTAAAAGTCAGCTGCAATATTTTATTTCAATGATAAATGCGTATCATTGTTTCCGAATATAAATTACGTTTGAACCTTGGTTGCGCAATGCACGGAGTAAAAGTGTCATATTTTGGTGCTTAATACAGGGTCATTTATTTTGACTTCCGAAAGACCCCAAAATATTATTACAAATACGGAACAATTATTCTAACTTCAGGATTTTCAAGACAGAATCCCTGATATAATTTTAGCATTGTGAAATACGGGGCTCGATATGTGGTCGAGTTGCTCGGGTTCGAGTGCTGATTTACCGCTGCATTTTCCCTTTTCTGATGTAAAATCATCATCTACTCTGTGCCTCCTCCTACTGTTTGTGTCTTCGTAGTGCAGATGTCCTCTTTTGAAGAATTTTACTATTAAAACTTTCCCAATTTTGTTTCCATATTATCTCCTGTTTAACTGAAAGTAGCCTATATTTGTTTAATATTTTTCCACTAATGGGTATCTGACTTAATTCCTTCTTCTTTACAAATTTTAAATTACTTGTGTTTAATCTAGTAACATTGACATCATCAAGTCTAGTAACACTGACATCATCAAGTCTAGTAACACTGACATCATCAAGTCTAGTAACACTGACATCATCAAGTCTAGTAACATTGACATCATCAAGTCTAGTAACACTGACATCATCAAGTCTAGTAACACTGACATCATCAAGTCTAGTAACACTGACATTATCAAGTCTAGTAACACTGACATCATCAAGTCTAGTAACACTGACATCATCAAGTCTAGTAACATTGACATCATCAAGATTCCCTTTGTTTGTCTTTATTATTTGCCTTGTTTTTGCCCCTGGGCTCTGCTACGGGATCACCAATTTCATTTTCATCCATTTCTCTTTCTGGGATGTTTGCCTGTCGTTCTCGATGTAACGTCTTTTGTATTTATTTATTTATTTATTTATTTATTTATTTTTCTGGTCTATTTACCACCTGCTCTTGTAGTTTGTTGACCTTTTGATTGTGCTTCTCATATCGTTTCTGACAACTAAATTGCGATATACAAGTCCCGACTGGAATTTTATGTTCGATTATATTTATTCTCATGTGTGTTCCTCAATTCTATCTGGTACCGAATCTGTTAAATCTGATGTTTAGGGACTTAATTCTTTCTTTTCCCTTCTCTTTCGTTTTTAATAAAATTTTCACCATCTTATTTCTTTTTCTTTTCCCTGTCACGTTTTTGAATTTCGGTCCGAGAGAGAAACACACATTACGTGTATCTTAATTCAATTGATGGCGTGTTAAATAGATCTATCAAATCTGTATAAACTAGAACCATTTAGACTTAAGGGTAATGTAAGTAGGAAAATTCAAGTGAAAACCGTTTGGTTGAAATGCGTGAAAGAGAGATATAATTAAGAAATTACCTACACAAGAGTGAAGATTTATAAATAAAAATAAAGTAGGAATTGATAATTTTAGAGTTTATAAAATATTTGTTGCAGTTTTTAAAGAAAATTGTGCAAAAATACACGTGTTGGGGAAAAAGCTTACACCTTGTATAACGAATTAATTTTAAAAACGAAAAGATATTAAGATAGTCAACGTCATAGAGCAGTGCAAAGAGGGCAGAGTTTGTTAAAGAAATACGAGGTTTTTGAAAACTCGACAATTTACGGTGGAGGTTTTCTATGATTTGTTTTCCTTTTAAAATACGTGTACCAGGCGTGATAGTTTATATTCTAAGGCTACCAACGATCCAAGGAAGGATTATAAAAGCCCTGTAGTCACTCTTAGCATACATTTTGAATTTCAAGGTAAAAAGGTAGGATTTTTATGTATGCTAAGTGAGACTGGAACATGGTTGTGGACCATGGAGAGAACAATAGAAATTAATTACAGGTAAACTAAAGTCTGTTTCAAAATAAAATGACATTAATGCAAATCAAATTGTCTCTATACATTGTAAATATGTTTATGAGATTAATAAAGAATTTGAATTTGAATTTGAATTTACAAAATGTTAGCCAATATCTGTTTTGAAATTTTATAATAATAATATCATCAAAATTATTTTTTTAATATTTACATTTTCAAATTGTGAAAAAAGACAGAATTTTCACTATATTTAGCAGGTTATTAATTAAAAAGAGCTAAATTCATTTACCAATAAATAAAAAAGTATGGAATACTTTAAACAGACAATAATAATAATTTTTCACAAAATCCATAAATCTCACTACATAAGGGAAATTTTAATGGCAGAAAAGCAAAACTAAAAGATTTTTTATAAATAAAGAACAAAAGTTGATATCGTTATAGTTATTATATTTCTCCTAGAAATTGCTAGAAATCCTGGTGTAGTTTATTAAAATTTTGTTTTCTAAAACTTAACCATATATAATTTCCGTTCATAAAACAAATTTATTAATCTTTTTTATCTATTTATTCCTTTACTTGATTTTATTTATTTATTTACAAGTTTTTATTTATTTTATTTACTAGTTTTTATTAATGAACTGATTAAATTATTAATATTTCTTATTTATTTATTCTTTTACTGGTTTTTATTTATTATGAATGAATGAATTTCTTTATTGAAAAAGTTAAGAATATTTTTTTAAATATTGAAAACATGAAAAAATATATTCAGCTTCTTGTGAAACAAGTGAACTTTCAAGTCTATTGAAGTAAGATATCCAAGTTTGAATCACACCACCAAATCAAAACATGTTTTTTCTTCACTGAATACATGATCAATTTAATGATATACTAGTATTTATTTTTTAAAATTTCATTCATTCTTTTCCTGTTTTTTTTTTTTTTTTTTTTTTTTTTTTTTATAAATTATTTACCTTTGAATTTATTTATTTATTTATTTATTTTATTTATCATTAATTAACTGATTATTATTTTTTATTGATATTCTTTAGTTGTTATTTTTTGTTGCTTTAAAAAAAAAACACCCTAAAATTTGACTATGAAGATAATTATACATATTTAGGAAATGGACCATAGCCAGGTGTACATGTCTCAGGTAAAATTGGGTGATTTTAAAATGTATGCTAAGTGAGACTAAACCATAAAAGCTAAGTTTGTATATTACTTGATTATTGTTGATGCATATTCGGCTTTATATAGTTCAACATTGTTCAAACCAAACAAAATTCACCTCAATTCAAATAGAACAGTTTTGTGTGACCGTGCACTTTTAGTGACTTGTTGTATTTTGGATTATAAGTGGCCTTAGAATATAAATATCACGCCTGGTACACGCATTTTTAAAAGGAAAATAAATCGTAGATAACCTCAACCGTAAATTGTCGAATTTTCAAAAAACCTCGTATTTCTTTAACAAACTCTGGCCCCTTTGCACCGCTCTATGACGTTGACTATCTTAGTATCTTTTCATTTTTTAAAATTAATTCGTTATACAAGGTGTAAGCTTTTCCCCAACACGTGTGTTTTTGTACAATTTTCTTTAAAAAATGTAACAAATATTTTATAAACTCTTAAATTATCAATTCCTACTTTATTTTTATTTATAAATCTTCACACTAAGTCTTGTGTAGGTAATTTCATAATTATACTCCTCTTTCATGTTTTTCAACCAAATCGTTTTCACTTGAATTTTCCTACTTAGATTACCCTTAACAATAACGGGATAAAATGTTCCAGTATATATATATATATATATATATACATGTATATATTCAGAGTGCGCTTTAATTTGCTCAGCTATGTTAACTAGTTTACAAGCTACGAAGTTGAAACCTGTTCTATTGCATTTAAAGAATATTTAGCCAAATGTTAGCGAATGAAAAAATGGATCCACAGTAGTATTACTCGTGCTCACGGGGTACGATATTTTGCCGGGGGTACGATATGGCAAAATATCGTACCCTCTATCCCATGAGATTAATTTATCACATATGCGAGAAACGTGCATCTCACATGGCAAAAAAATCCTATCTCAAAGGAGCAGATATTGATGCAAATGGCTACCAAAATATTTATATTCATGAGAAAGCTATCTCGAGCGGCTATCAAAATATTTATATTATGAGAAAGTTATCTCCAGCGGCTACCAAAACATTGACATTTATGAGAAAGCTATCTCCAGCGGCTACCAAAATATTTATATTTATGAGAAAGTTATCTCCAGCGGCTACCAAAACATTGACATTTATGAGAAAGCTATCTCCAGCGGCTACCAAAACATTGACATTTATGACAAAGCTATCTCGAGCGGCTATCAAAATATTTATATTTATGAGAAAGTTATCTCCAGCGGCTACCAAAACATTGACATTTATGAGAAAGCTATCTCGAGCGGCTATCAAAATATTTATATTTATGAGAAAGTTATCTCCAGCGGCTACCAAAACATTGACATTTATGGGAAAGCTATCTCTAGCGGCTATCAAAATATTTATATTTATGAGAAAGTTATCTCCAGCGGCTACCAAAACATTGACATTTATGAGAAAGCTATCTCCAGCGGCTACCAAAATATTTATATTTATGAGAAAGTTATCTCCAGCGGCTACCAAAACATTGACATTTATGGGAAAGCTATCTCTAGCGGCTATCAAAATATTTATATTTATGAGAAAGTTATCTCCAGCGGCTACCAAAACATTGACATTTATGGGAAAGCTATCTCTAGCGGCTACCAAAACATTGACATTTATGAGAAAGCTATCTCCAGCGGCTACCAAAATATTTATATTTATGAGAAAGTTATCTCCAGCGGCTACCAAAACATTGACATTTATGGGAAAGCTATCTCTAGCGGCTATCAAAATATTTATATTTATGAGAAAGTTATCTCCAGCGGCTACCAAAACATTGACATTTATGGGAAAGCTATCTCTAGCGGCTACCAAAACATTGACATTCACGAGAAAGCTATCTCCAGCGGCTACCAAAACATTGACATTCACGAGAAAGCTATCTCCAGCGGCTACCAAAATACTTGAGGCGATTGATCTTGAATGATGGTATACGAATAGCCAATAGTGTAACACTGTAACCGATTCCTAACAGAAAAATGGAAGTGTAGTATGGTTTAACTAAAGTTGAACAAACAGACAGGCAGACGGATGGACTGAAACAACCATCTTTTAATATGCAATACAACACAAACGTCTGATCATTTCTGCTTAGTTTAAAAAAAAACCTTAAGGATTTGCGGATGACGATAATTTCGCCATTGGTTTGATGGAATAAAACAATGACGGTCCAGAAATGCGACATTCTTTAATGTGATGAAGTAACTTATATATGTTATAGCGATTTGTCATGTGCTACTTTTGAGAATGTATTATTTCATAAAAATCCAAAAGTAGCACATGATAGAACTGTCATCAACTAATCCGTAATATCGTTAGTTTTGTTACATGCAGTCATTCACACCAGACATCTCTAGATACACTGTAATAATAATTTTGACTGGGTTGCACAATCCCTATTTCATTCCGGATTACTTATCATGACAATTCAAACCCACGTTATCTTGCTTGTCCAATGCTTAGTGTTCTACTGTATAACTATCAGATAATCTTTTGAATCTTTTCCATGCACTCCATGTTCATAAGGACATAACTTAGGAAACGACGTAACCAGCGCCTGTGTTCAACTTAGGAAACGACGTAACCAGCGCCTGTGTTCAACTTAGGAAACGACGTAACCAACGCCTGTGTTCAAGGCCAACTTCCACACGCAAAATGAAAATAAAAACAGTTGTTTTTACAAAATAATATTTAATTAACTAGAAATATAAATCAAATAGAGTTTACTTATATAACAACTCTTCACCACAAGTAATCATACGAGACCTTTATATCACATTGTAATTTGTTGGTATATATATTAGGCCAATTCCGTATATCTGTACGTCCATACCGGTCAATGATAATGACCACACAGTAAACTTGTAGTAAATACCGTGTCCAGTAAAGTTCTAATAAGTCAATCCATTTTTTACTTCATGTTCCATGCACAATGTCCGTGTTTACATGCCATATTGTCCGCCTCCCATTTTCATATTAAAGAATTAATAAATATCTGAAAATAGAAATACATTTTAGATTTTACTAAAACTTCAGCAAAAGGGAGATAACACGAGATGTTACACGGCAGGTACTGACACAATGACAAAAAACATTTTCCTTGAACAATGCAGTAAAGTTGAGTTTTACTTTTTCCGAGCTTACTTTTTCACTTTGCTCAGTCTGATCCATCGCGTTTAAGTTGTAAGCATCCTATTTTTCGAACTCTACAGAAGTCTCTTTAGCGTGCATTGCTCATCAAGACACGGGACCTCGGTTTTGAGCCTCATTCGAAAAACTATGCTAGTACTTTAGTTTTTTTTTTCACCTATAGTATGGACAAGAGAAGAAAATCATCTCAAAAATTTTCAACGGTCTCGAGTGAGGTTCGAACCCACAACTGAAAGCCAGTGTCAGTACCACTCCGCAGGGCAGCATTTTAGATCCTCGGCTACCGAAGTCCCGAAAAAAAACTTGACGGATTGACTGCACGCACAAACAATAAAAAACTATTTCGATCAGTAGCAAGCCTGAAAAATACAGAAGTAACTAAAAACAGTACAATGTACTTGCGAACTGCTGATGCTACCATCAACTGTTTATGTAGGGAAATGCAAGTTCTGTATTTCCATACATGTTTTTTTTTTAAATTATTTATTTCCCCTAATTAAAAATATTTCCATTAAACTGTCAATAAGATACATTTTAAAACACTGACCTTACCAAATTATGTTTTAAAATGAAAACATAGTTATTCATTTCTACTGTACAGTTTTGAAAAAGTTTTGATCAAATTTATACACAGATTGGGCCTTGTTCAAAGGTACATTGGGGTATTTAGGGTCAGGTAGGTTCGGAGTTTATCCCAGGTGTGGCCAGCATATTCATTCCAATCATGACATCTCATTTTAAGTTGTCCAGAGTACAGAGGAATTATTTGTTTTGTTAAAAACTTAAAAAATAGCTCTATATACAGAATCAAATTCACCAATGGATTAATGAAAAATATTTTCATCTATTAGATCAATAGATTCTGTTTGACAATTTTTTGTGAATTTGTTGAAAAGTACAACTTTATTCTTGCATTTTCCATCTTTACTCCATTTGTAGACATACAGCAGTATAAGACAAATACTAATATTCATTATAGTGTATTGTGACCACTGGTCATAAATACAACAAACTCATGAAACTCTCGACTTTGTACGGACACTTAATTCAATAACAAAATAATGTCAAAAGCTGTCGTTATTGAGGTTACACGATTCCAGCAAACCCATTCATGTCATTTAACAATCATGGCCAACAACATTTTAAAAATAAAATCAAGTTGGCTTATTTTACCATTTACCAAAGAAGTCATGTATAGTTTGATCAGTGAGGGACACCCGATATCTACTAAAATGTCGGGTATTGCTTCCCTCCAATTTCAATACTCCTATATGTTAATCTCAGTGTTATTTTTATAACACAATGTTGAAATATATTCTTCATATTTTACATAATATCATTATTATGTCGAACAATAATCAAGTAAAACCAGTTTTTATCAGACACGTTTTGAATTTAGATTATGCTCATCACGTTATATAACTATATTAAAGGTGTCGGAGAACCTAAGACACCTTAAAATAATTTCATTCTTTTATTGAGGCAGTGACGGCATCAATACGATAACAATTGTATTAAAAAACTATACGTTTAAAACACAATGATGTTTCTGACTGCTTTTCATAAATATCACAATACTGACAGCTAACTTCTCTATTGTTTCATGGGGAGGGGGGGGGGTAAAATTTGATTATGTTTTAATTCCAGTGAAACCAAAACGTTTTTCCTTTCATTGTGGCATTTATTAAACTTGTATCACCAACACAAGACGCTCGGGGTCAGGTAGACCTTATATATATATTTATTTTATTATTACATCGATCCCTTGTATACGGTAGTATGTACGCTAAGTGATACAAACGCGCTAATTTATATTACTTTTCAAACTTCAAATTTATATCATAAAAGAAAACATTATATATATACAAATAAACTCGATTCATTTCCGACGCGTTTACTTTAGTACTAGTGAGACCAGCTGACGACGTCTGATAAGATAACATACCTGACCCCAAGTACCTGAGGTCATTGACCGGTATGTTAATACATGCAACAAGTGAATTTGAACAACACGTCTAGCCCCAATTATTATTATTATTTGCTTACAACTCACAATTAAATTATCATTTACTGTCTTTATCCACGTGTGTCTGTGGGTGTGGTTTTTCGTGTTTGTGTGCGTTGTTAATTAATTTCTGGGTAGTTTTTCTAGTATGTCCAGCTGGGTCCTCACGATTTGTATTTTGTGCTGCTTCCTTTTTCGTCCTACCCTTTCCACTGTGTCCTCCGGGTCCGTATTTGTCCTGCTCTATGTTATATTCGTCAAGCTCGTCCATATATTTCTCGTCGCCAGGATTTGCTGCCATGTTTTAGCTAAACTTCACAGCTGTTTTTCGGACACAACGTGGCAATACACTTAAATGTTTACGTACTTACGTTTTAGTTATGTTACGCTATATGTGATTGGCGAATACCATTCAATCCTCGGTTTTGATTGGAGAAAGTGATTAAAATAGACTATATATATATACCACGTGCCAGCTAACACGACACAAGGTATAATCAAAGCACTGAACGTGCTGAAATCCGCGATAGTAAATAAATGCTTTATTGAACTTGACTTTTACGTCATCCCACTCAAAAGTATGTCACATCTATAAAAAAAATAAAGGTAATTGGTATAATATAAATCATAGCACATAAAATAACAACAACATAAAACATGTAAAGGAAAATGAAAAGACCACATCATAACCCACATACTATGGATATCATCATGAAACATGGTGACAAAATGTCTATTTTATAGACTATTCCATGATATAATAAACCATAAAACTTAAAATTTCTATGACACCAAATGGACATATCATAAACTATGTGACAAAAATACTGTATCACAGACCATGAGACAAAAAATAACCATATAATAAATCACGTGACGGAAAATTATTCCATAATGCTTTGCGATACAAGCTTTACAGTTTTTCAGTGTTTGTAAGTATAATATTCATAGGCGTAGGAGCAGGGGGGGGCAGCGGGGGCCGGCCCCCCAATGTCAGAGAAGGGGGTGCCAGGCCCCTGCAATATATTGTGTGAAATTTTGTATCATAGTTTATGTTTATAGTGTAAGTGCTAAAAAAAAAGAAAACAAACAAAAAACCAAAAAAACCAAGAGCTTTAACTGGAACATGATGTCCATCTGGTAACCAATCAATTATCAATTTCATCATTATACTTGTAAAAGGGCGTCAAAATTTCCCGGGGTACCCTCATATCCAGTGGCGGATTCAGCGGGGGGCGTAGGGGGCGTACGCCCCCCTCTATGTCGCTATTAATACATATTGTTCAGCTCAGATTGCACTAAAGCAGGATTTTTGCGCCACTTTTTCAAAATTTTCCCCTAGAAGGTTCGAGCATTCGGCTCTCACATTATACGCTCCCCTTTCTAAAATTCTGGATCAGCCTCTGATATCCATCTCCAACGAGAGGGGTGATTATGGAGCTTGTTTCATACGGTTATTTTATATAATCTTGCCTTGATATCACAGTATTTTAACCTATCAAAACGATGCACGATACCTTGAAAATGCGTCTAGACAGGACTTAGTTTTGATAATTTTCCGGCGGAGGGCCCCCGGACCTCCACCTATGCGAGGGGTTTAGCACCCCTCTCATACTCTCCCCGCCTCGTGCCATAGGCACGGGGTTATACCTGCGGCACGACATAGACATAGACATAGCTTCGGTTTGCCCCTCCCCCAATATTAAAAACCCTCCTACGCCTATGATATTGTTATATTACACTCCAGTAGAAACCAAACAGAAAATTTACCAGTAATAATTTTGTCCTCAGATTTGTTTGCCCGTGATTACGACGTTTAACAAAAATGTCGCTGTAAATTCCACGGGTTTGTAATCAGAGTAAATCAAGTTTTCCATTTCATCTAAAATCTATATCTAAAGTAGAATCAGAAATGTTTTACACTCAGTTATTTGTCTGTAAAATTAACTTACTGGTGGACCTATTCAGTTTATTCTTTCTCTATATGCACATATGAATAAGTGTTTATTTTCACTTGGCATTATTGCTTTGTCATCAAACTGTTGTCCAGTCATTAAGTCATTCACCTATGACGTATCTGAAACTTTGAATGTAACTGTTAGTAAATAGGTGGGGTTGTCATAAGAAGTGGACTCAACTGATTTTTAGGGTGAAAATTCTGATAAGATTTAATCTATACAGAGACAAAGTCGAAATTAATTAAAAACTCAAACCATGTTAATATATATGAAATCGACTCTTGATATATGCACATCCTATTTTTCATTTAGTTTTCGAGACAGTAAACAACTCATTATATTTTGTTGTTTGTTGATTTATTTTTGTTTGTATCTTTTGTGTGTTTTGTTATATATAATTTATAAATTAACACAAACATCGTATTGTATTTACGTTTTAAGTGCGAAGTCCAGCGCTCTAATCCACTTCGCTGTCAAGGCATCAGTCAATCCCTGTAAATCATTTTCGCCTGAAGAAAATTGTGCTGTGTCAATTATTTTGGTAAAAGTTTTTTACAACTAAATTTTTAATTCGTGGATAAGAGATATTTAGAAGCTCGTTAGGTACTAACACACACCACACACACACACACACACACACACACCACACACACACCACACACACACACACTGTGTATATCCAAAAGTAAAACAAGTATCAGAACACAACTTATTAACAAACAGCCATCATATCGAGGTGGCTATATCGCCAACAACCATCATATCGAGGTGGCTATATCACCAACAACCATCATTTCGAGGTGGCTATATCGCCAACAACCATCATATCGAGGTGGCTATATCACCAACAACCACCATATCGAGGTGGCTATATCGCCAACAACCATCATATCGAGGTGGCTAAATCGCCAACAGCCATCATATCGAGGTGGCTATATCGCCAACAACCATCATATCGAGGTGGCTATATCGCCAACAACCATCATATCGAGGTGGCTAAATCGCCAACAACCATCATATCGAGGTGGCTATATCACCAACAACCACCATATCGAGGTGGCTATATCGCCAACAACCATTATATCGAGGTGGCTATATCGCCAACAACCATCATATCGAGGTGGCTAAATCGCCAACAACCATCATATCGAGGTGGCTATATCGCCAACAACCATCATATCGAGGTGGCTATATTGCCAACAACCATCATATCGAGGTGGCTATATCGCCAACAACCATCATATCGAGGTGGCTATATCGCCAACAACCATCATATCGAGGTGGCTAAATCGCCAACAACCATCATATCGAGGTGGCTATATCGCCGACAACCATCATTTTGAGGTGGCTATATCGCCAACAACCATTATATCGAGGTGGCTAAACGCCAACAACCATCATATCGAGGTGGCTATATCGCCAACAACCATCATATCGAAGTGGCTATATCTCGATATCTCAGTCACATTGAGTGATTGCAGTACTAGTACCTTTGGTCAAACTGAGTGATTTCAGTACCGTTGGTCACACTGAGTGATTTCGGTACCTTTGGTCACATTGAGTGATTTCAGTACCTTTGGTCACATTGAGTGATTTCAGTACTAGTACTTTTGGTCACATTGAGTGATTGCAGTACTAGGACCTTTGGTCACACTGAGTGATTTCAGTACCTTTGGTCACACTGAGTGATTTCAGTACCTTTGGTCACACTGAGTGATTTCGGTACCTTTGGTCACATTGAGTGATTTCAGTACCTTTGGTCACATTGAGTGATTTCAGTACTAGTACTTTTGGTCACATTGAGTGATTGCAGTACTAGTACCTTTGGTCACACTGAGTAATTTCAGTACCTTTGGTCACACAGTGATTTCAGTACTAGTACCTTTGGTCACATTGAGTGATTGCAGTACCTTTGGTTACACTGAGTGATTTCAGTACCTTTGGTCACACTGAGTGATTTCAGTACTAGTACCCTTGGTCACATTGAGTGATTTCAGTACCTTTGGTTACACTGAGTGATTTCAGTACCTTTGGTCACACTGAGTGATTTCAGTACCTTTGTTCACATTGAGTGATTGCAGTACTAGTACCTTTGGTCACATTGAGTGATTGCAGTACTAGTGCCCTTGGTCACACTGAGTGCTTTCAGTACCTTTGGTCACACTGAGTGATTTCAGTTCCTTTGGTCACACAGTGATTTCAGTACTAGGACCTTTGGTCACATTGAGTGATTGCAGTACTAGTACCTTTAGTCACACTGAGTGATTTCAGTACATTTGGTCACACAGTGATTTCAGTACTAGGACATTTGGTCACATTGAGTGATTGCAGTACTAGTACCTTTAGTCACACTGAGTGATTTCAGTACATTTGGTCACACTGAGTGATTTCAGTACCTTTGGTCACATTGAGTGATTTCAGTACCTTTGGTCACATTGAGTGATTTCAGTACATTTGGTCACACTGAGTGATTTCAGTACCTTTGGTCACATTGAGTGATTTCAGTACTAGGACCTTTGGTCACACTGAGTAATTTCAGTACTAGTACCTTTGGTCACACTGAGTGATTTCAGTACCTTTGGTCACACTGAGTGATTTCAGTACCTTTGGTCACATTGAGTGATTTCAGTACTAGGACCTTTGGTCACACTGAGTAATTTCAGTACTAGTACCTTTGGTCACACTGAGTTATTTCAGTACCTTTGGTCACACTGAGTGATTTCAGTACCTTTGGTCACATTGGGTGATTTCAGTACTAGTACCTTTAGTCACATTGAGTGATTGCAGAACTAGTATCTTTGGTCACACAGCGATTTCAGTACCTTTGGTCACACTGAGTGATTTCAGTACCTTTGGTCACATTGAGTAATTTCAGTACCTTTGGTCACATTGAGTGATTTCAGTACCTTTGATCACATTGAGTAATTTTAGTACCTTTGGTCACACTGAGTGATTTCAGTACCTTTGGTCACATTGAGTAATTTCAGTACCTTTGGTCACACTGAGTGATTTCAGTACCTTTGGTCACACTGAGTGATTTCAGTACCTTTGGTCACACTGAGCGATTTCAGTATCTTTGGTCACATTGAGCGATTTCAGTACCTTTGGTCACACTGAGTGATTTCAGTACCTTTGGTCACACTGAGTGATTTAATTATATATTTTATCACTGTTCTACTTAAGAGTAATATGTTGATAACTATAATGTCTTTGCATCCAAAATTATCCTGGTTATATTTGACGTCCCATAGATTGGCAATCAAATGCCAGATTCATGGTTAGGCATTAGCTTTTAAACACATTCTGTCTACATTTGAGGGACGAAAGTTGCAAAAGTTCTCATGGGAAATTATATATATTCTTTTTATAGCAAAACTTTCGAAAATGAATATGATCATACCATGGAAAACGAAAAACAAATTGTTGCTATCAATCTTATCAAATAAATAATAATGTTGAATATAGAAAGTAATATAACATTGTGGATAGTTTATTTATAAATGGAATGTATACCTACCTGACTTTACTAAGCGTCTATTACTATGACATTCTGTTGTAACTAGGCTATAATGTGAAGCTAGCTCAAAAGTCTCTTAGTTTTTTTTGTTCTACGTAGATTAAACTTTAAAAATAAACAAAATAGCCAAATTATATTTCAATAGTAAAGTAAAAACAAACATATAAGTCCATGTCTAATCATAGTTCGAGAGCAAAGTAAAAACAAACAATACCAATCCAAGTTTAAATCATAATTCGAAAGCAAAGAAAAAACAAACATACCAATCCATGTCCAAATCATAATTCCAAAGAAAATTGAAAAAACAAACATACCAATCCATCTCCAAATCATAATACCAAAGAAAAGTAAAAACAAACATAACTATCCATGTCCAAATCATAATTCGAAAGCAAAGTAAAAACAAACATACCAATCCATGTCCAAATCATAATTCCAAAGAAAAGTAAAAACAAACATATCAATCCATGTCCAAATCATAATTCGAAAGCAAAGTAAAAACAAACATACCAATCCATGTCCAAATCATAATTCCAAAGAAAAGTAAAAACAAACATATCAATCCATGTCCAAATCATAATTCGAAAGCAAAGTAAAAACAAACATACCAATCCATGTCCAAATCATAATTCCAAAGAAAAGTAAAAACAAACATACCAATCCATGTCTAAATCATAATTCTAAAGCAAAGTAAAAACAAACATACCAATCCATGTCCAAATCATAATTCCAAAGAAAATTAAAAAACAAACACACCAATCCATCTCCAAATCATAATACCAAAGAAAAGTAAAAATAAACAAATCATAATTCCAAAGAAAAACCAATCCATGTCCAAATCATAATTCCAAAGAAAAGTAAAAACACACATACCAGTCCATGTCCAAATCATAATTCCTAAGAAATACCAATCCATGTCCAAATCATAATTCCTAAGAAATACCAATCCATGTCCAATTCATAATTCCAAAGAAAGTAAAAACACACATACCAGTCTATGTCCAAATCATAATTCCTAAGAAATACCAATCCATGTCCAAATCATAATTCCTAAGAAATACCAATCCATGTCCAATTCATAATTCCAAAGAAAAGTAAAAACACACATACCAATCCATGTCCAAATCATAATTCCTAAGAAATACCAATCCATGTCCAAATCATAATTCCAAAGAAAAGTAAAAACACACATACCAATCCATCTCCAAGTCATAATTTCTAAAACCAATTTAGTCGAACCTTTGATCAAAGTCTGGTAAGGTATCCAGCATTTGCTAATCATCAGTAAAACCATTTTAATTTATTTTAAATTACGTTGGATAAGGTCACTGGTGGCGAAAAATTTGTTGCGACCAGCGCTAGCCCGTTACGTGACAAAGTAAAGCATGTCGAGAAAGGACTTCGGTTGTAGCAGGTGCAGCTGTCATACATGACCTCAAATCAGAAGGTGGAAATAAGAAACAAACAAACAATTTAGTATTTCAATTAGAGTTTTAAGTCAAATGGATACCATTTGATGTTTTTATCAAAAGACGACTTTGGTAGACTTTTATCGTAGTCAAATAACGTGAAATCCGGTAAGAATATCCTTATAAAATTATCTAATTCTTGTTTTGGTACACTTTGGTATGCCTTATACATGACCTCCTGTCTGATGGCCTTTTTACTTTCCTTGTCCATGGGGAATTTATTTAATTCTTTTAAAAGGATTTCTGTAAATTCTCTTTTTGTAATGTTTGAATTTTCTTTAATCTCTTTGTATGGAAATTCGGATTTGTAACTGATTACACCGCGAATTTGGAGCACTTTCCACGCTCTTTCCAGGGACTGCGGAAGAGTCAAGCAAGACTTCTTGGATTGCGCTACTTCAAACGCTCTATTTATGGACAAGGACAATGCTTCACCGTCATTCTGGCTGTCCATACTAGAAACATCAACAAAATGACTTAAGTTTGTATTTTTCAATAACTGTCTTATATCCTCTTTGAAAGACTCCATTTTACCGATAAAGTCGTACTCGATATGACAGGGTCTACATCCCTCGTACATTGGATACCAATGAGGGTTTCTGAACTTCTGCTCGGTTTCAGAGGTTACTATATGTTTTATAAACTCGGGAAAGTGTACGTTATGTCCACAAGTTTTAGACTGTTTGTCTGGGTTTTTACGATGTTGGAGAACAATTAACCTGCCTACATTCTCCCAAAATACAAAATTTGGTATAAATAGTTTATCTACATACGCCGACAAAATTCTAGAAAACGGATCACGGACAAACATAAACTTGACATAGTTTACAAGAATATCAAATATCTTATCAAAATTGAGATTGTTGAACGTTTCGAATGGTATTCCATGAGCTTCATCCCCTGTGATTAGAAACGGATTTCTTACATCCCTATGTCCCGTTACAATATGCAAGATCTGCTTTATAAATGTCGACCCCACCTTTGGTAAATCACAGAACACTAGCTCGTGTTTGGTATCGTATATAAAATGTGTTCTTAGTTTGTTTTCTCCAAGCGTTCCTTGATATTTCCCTCCGAGCAGATTACATTGCATTTTCATAGTCTGTTTACGTTCATGTTGCACCGTTCTTTGTTTATCAAAATGTTTGCTGACAAGGTGTTTTCTGTTTGCCTGAATATAAGAAAATATAGATTGTGTAATTACAAAGAAATCTACATGTATTTAGTAAGAGTAAAAATAAATGTATACTTTTTGGCATTTCAAATTCCTAATTAAAAACAAAATATTTCGCATATAAATTCTTTTTCAGGTCGATCGTTCACTGAAGTCAATGACACTGTAGATAATAAATTAGTTCTAAGTGGGATATGTTCTATGTTCTAAGTTCAAGGTCAAGTCAGACGAGAAAATTGAAAATAGTAATGATGACGGGTGTTTTTTCGCCAAACCACACTGCGTTTAGAAATGGAATGAGAGGGTCTCAGAAGTAACAATACCTGATGGGAATCCCTGAGTGCAAAAAAGTATACAAACGTACCCGAGGAACCAGTAAAGTCGATGTGTTTGTTCTGTGTTCACCTAATTTCAAGTCAAAAAATAAATGTCTTCTAGTCTGTTTATCTAAAAATAAATAATAAAACCGAGACTTTTACAGCTAGGTTATAACTATTTAATATGTTCCGTACAACAGTCTCAATTAATGATTTAAGGTATCTGACAGAACCATTCCTTAGCTTACAACCTCGATAAATGAAACACTAAAATTACAAATGGAAACTTGAAAGAATTAAAATTTATAAAAGTTTTACTTTTCACCATACAAATTTAAACATAAAATAGTAACTGGGTATATTATTAATAAAGATGGAACTTCATCAAATTATTTTTTAAGTCTTGTTCTTACTACGGAAACTGTATACAACGAAGCAAGATGCTAACAAATTTATTGTTGTTGCAAGGATATTGCCGGCCTTGACTTATCAAGACCGCCTTCAAAAAGTTTTATGACCGTCATCATGTGCATGATAATGTTAATAAGTAAGTTGTCTATAGTTATATGATCTTTTCATTCATAATTTTAACTCCACACGTGGTCTGTGTACCTAGCTAAACAGGGGGTGCTTACCCTTCCAGAGCACCCGCCTCGTTTCCATGGTGAAAGTTCACGTGTTCAAATTTTTTCCAGTCTTCAAGGGTTTTAATTTGCTTTGAATTGTGATTTGGACATTGGTTGGTATGTTTGTTTTTACTTAGCTTTTGAATTGTGATTTGGACATGGATTGGTATCTTTGTTTTTACTTTGCTTTGAGTCGTGATTTGGACATTGGCTGGTATGTTTTTTTACTTAGCTTTTGAGTTGTGATTTGGACATGGATTGGTATGTTTGTTATTTTGCTTTGAGCTGTGATTTGGACATTGGCTGGTATGTTTTTTTTACTTAGCTTTTGAGTTGTGATTTGGACATAGATTGGTAGGTTTGTTATTTTGCTTTGAGCTGTGATTTGGACATGGATTGGTATGTTTGTTTTCACTTTGCTTTGAGTTGTGATTTGGACATGGATTGGTATGCTTGTTTTTACTTTGCTTTGAGTTGTTATTTGGACATGGATTGGTATGTTTGTTTTTACTTTGCTTTGAGTTGTGAGTTGGACATGGATTTGGTATGTTTGTTTTTATTTTGCTTTTAGCTGTGATTTGGACATGGATTGGTATGTTTGTTTTTACTTTGCTTTGAGTTGTGATTTGGACATGGATTGGTATGTTTGTTTTTATTTTGCTTTGAGCTGTGATTTGGACATGGATTGGTATGTTTGTTTTTATTTTGCTTTGAGTTGTGATTTGGACATGGATTGGTATGTTTGTTATATTTTGCTTTGAGCTGTGATTTGGACATGGATTGGTATGTTTGTTTTTATTTTGCTTTGAGCTGTGATTTGGACATGGATTGGTATGTTTGTTTTTATTTTGCTTTTAGTTGTGATTTGGACATGGATTGGTATGTTTGTTTTTACTTTGTTTTGAGTTGTGATTTGGACATGGATTGGTATGTTTAATTTTACTTAGCTTTTGGGCTGTGATTTGGACATTTGTCTTTTGATATACAAATTCCCAATACGGATTCCATCCAGGAACAATGTTGGAATAATGTCAACCATATTGGCATAAGATGAAATGAAAACGCAGTAACTGATGTCCTATTTTTATTGAAGGGAAATGAAGAACATTCTTTATTGTATTATTATACTTTATTACATCGATACAATTACAATAAATTTCCATAAAATTCAAAATTATAATGAGACAAATTACCTAGAATATAAGTAATGTACTATACATGATTAAGAGTACGCTATACACTTAAGTCTCTTACATCACAAGACTGATCATGATGTATAGAGTGTTCACCGAAACATACCATCATCTGTAAAATCGTCAATTATAAGATTTTAACCAGCAGTTGTTTTCTTTATAAAGCGTGTCATATCTAAACGTTATATTTACCTCCATGTATCTTGTCTAACAATGCATGTAGTAACAGTATAAAACTTGCTCCAAACAGTACCAATATAACCCGGATGTAATGCTTCTTTCTCATAATTACAACCTAAATCTGAAACTAAATCCAAATATCATTTCATTCACTGAGTTATAGTACATATTGTTAGAGTGTGACAATCTTCGTTAATAAACCAATACACTGTTTGTGTTATTATATACCGCTACAGCGACTGGGGCAACATCATTATTAAAGTGTTCATTCCATTTGTTCCACCACGGCGTGAAGGTGTGAAATATTGGGATATTTCACGTACAAGTAACTTTTCCGTCCCGGGCATGTGCTGCCGTTTACAATAATTTTCTAAAAAATACATGTATATTAATTATAAAAGTTTCATGAACTTCTGAAAACACAAGTTTGATCTGTATTATTATTATTGGTGGTGGTTTTTATGTTACGCTATGTTGTTGGTCGTTACATATTACGTAACGAAATGTTATATGTACATAATATATAAATTATATATATATATATATATATATAATTATATATATATATATATATATAATATACCTTGTTTAGCGACTTTTTATATCTTTCAGGTGCAAGTGAGAAATGACTGTGAAATACATTTTCATTATGTCGGTGATAATAGCCGGAGGTTGTACACGATTTACATGTAATACAACAGTAGATAGATAGAGTCAGGACAATGCACAGTGTGTATCATAGCTATAACAAGTTATAATATTTTGTCATACAGCGTAATAATATAATAAACCGAAAAAAATTGTCCATCATTGATTGAACGTCACTAAAGCACGGTGTAAATATTATGTAATAGGTGGGAAGAAACCTTCTTCAGCGAATACTCCGGGTAGATCCTCCCGTGTAGTAAGTGAGCGTTCTGTCACAAGATCAAAATCAGAAAGTCGAACAGTAAATCACTATTATATATATACTATGTACTACCTGCATCAACTAGCTCAGCACCGCTACAGCCCTAATCCAAATAAGCTCTGTTTCAAAATTTCACACAGAACACACAAGTTAGTTGTTTTGTTTTAGAATTATACTAAAATCTTACCATTCCAAATACATGTACAATTTTAGATCAATTAAATCAGCTTTCATTT
Organism: Anadara kagoshimensis; assembly: GCA_021292105.1. Taxonomy (NCBI): domain Eukaryota; kingdom Metazoa; phylum Mollusca; class Bivalvia; order Arcoida; family Arcidae; genus Anadara; species Anadara kagoshimensis. The sequence continues at coordinate 24,444,122 of CM037864.1, forward strand.
AATCCCTGGAATCAAGTAAACGTATTGCAAACGTCGTTAATTATCGGAAACACCATTCAAAATCGGAAATGTCGTCCATTTTAAGTGACAATAGGGGTTTTATGACGAGATACAAATATGATTTATGGTGTCTAATATCATGTGTCATAGTTTATATCTATATGAGTGGCTTGTTTCTTATTGGTATATCTACGGTCAGGTCGTAATAAAAAGAATGACCCTGAAGGTGCGAGTTAATTACCTCATCATAGAGAGAGAGAGAGGGGGAGGGGGAATGAACAAAATTGTCATCTAACGAATAAAACTCAAATAATTTTAGAATTTTAAATTTTATATAAAATTATATATATATATATATATATATATATATATATATATGTTATGAATGAATTACTAAGTATTCAAAAATTCATGATATGTAAATTATAATATCTAAAATTTACTTAGTGAAATATTTAAAAACAAAACTTGTCATATTATAAATTTTTAAATACAGTAGTTTATTCAGAAATATGAAATAGGAAAAATGACAATAAAACGCTAATGGTTTTTCCCCTCGGTTCATATATTGCGACTTCTTAACGATGGTAGGCGTCTCCGTGAACAAAACCTGGCATATATGTAATTTACTTACTTTTTACCACAGCCTGACGCCTGTCAACATGGTAGATTATTATAAACACGCATAAAAAACTAATCTGTTACTTTTCATTACCATGAATTGATCAATGATTATTCACGTACTTTAGTGTAAGACAGAACCTTTTATTAATTTTAATAGAGTTTATAGCAACTTCCGGTAATCAATTTCGCAGCAACAAAAATTACAAAACGATAAAATTGTTTTCAAATAATGTGACATTGACCTTTGAACTCATGACCTTCATCTATATATCAAAATGATCGTTAGGTCAATACTTGCAATATTCTAATATACATGCCTATACAAAAAGTTTATATTTTTCCAGATAATTTAACAATTTCGGTATATTTGTTTGCATCTGTGACCTTGACCTTTAAAACCATACCCTTCATCTATATATCAAAATGATCGTTTGGCGAATACCTATAATATTCGAATATACATGCCTATACAAAAAGATTTATTGAAAAAATATAGTCATTTTTGCAAATTCCACATTAAATACCTTTCCCCAATTTGAGCCCTACAACAACGATTTGTGGGTGTCCTAAATATGCCAAAAATTCTTGTATGTTCAGAGAAGATTTTTTACTATTTCCCTCCTATAGGGGTCCAAAGGGGACTTAACTCCTTCATTTGTGCAATTCTGAAAGCCCTTGCACTTAGGTATGACAGTCTTAGTAAGCTTTAACAAATTTGGCCCAATAGTTGTGCCTCGGAGGCGATGTAAATTGAAATATTTACGTACGGCAGATGACGGACGGTGAACCATCGCAATAGCTCATCTGAGCTAAAAAAAAAAAAAAAAAAAAAAAAAAACCTCATATCTATGTAACCAACTCTGCACCCGTGCAATAGAATAATCGTTTCCTCATTGATTGGTAAACTTTATTTGAAAGTTTGTTCAGCCCTAACAACAAAATCTGTTTTGCCGCGGAGGATGTCAATGATACATCATAATTTCAAATGTTTCTCAAAATTTCAGATATATAATTTTCTACAACTATTAAGATAATAACATGAACTTTGTCTTCTTGCTTAATCCTGCTTTTACCCTCCTTAAACCCGTGACCTCCACTAACGGAACGAGCATACTATCGTCAGAGCTACTGAAGAGGTATACTAATATCATTTAACTGCTACAAGGTGCAATAAAACCGTTAAGTTGCATGAAATTGTTTCTCTTGCCTAACAAGAAATCTGTGACCTACTGCTCACTTACCCCCGCTTTTAACATATGTTAGAATACAAACAAAATATGAAGTAGATGTCTAGCAGACTTGAAATCGGAACTTGCAGCGTGGGACCTCATACTGAACTTGCATACAAAATTTCAAGTGGCCGTGATCAGTAGTTGCTGAGAAACTTGTTTCGGACAGAGGGAAAGAAGAGTAGTACCCCCGCTGTATAAGTCTGTATGTCTGGATTTTTTTTATTGTTCTTGCGCGAGACAGTCATTTCGCCTCTTATTGTCAAATCTGATGGAGAGCAGAAAACCATTTGTCTGAGCAGTGTTCAAACCCAATTCACGTAAAGCAAACTGTGACCATCACAATTGCTTCATCGAAAGTGTTTTCAGTTTTACTGAATATTATCGTCTACCGAGTGCACCTAAAACGCCAAAATAACAGTTCTCGGTTCTAAAGGCGAAAATTTAGGTAAACTCCGTGAATGTTATATTGGTTTTACAATTGCCGGTACAATGGAATTATAGAAAAGTGTGAATTCAGAATTTTTTTTAATAAAACTTGATACGAGAGTTTATCATAGTAATAAGTGTTTTGTAACTGGCAAACCTGATTTGACAGCGTTATTGCCCTTTGTTAACTAGTATTTGAGTTGAATATTTATATTTCTGTCATTGCTCTAGCAACTGATACAAAAGTTTATTATGGTAATACATGTATCTTTGACTATGGAATGTGGTAAAATGCTAGTATCAGAATATATAATTTGGTATTAAAAGGTCCCTATAATGTAACTTTCCTACTTCAGCTATATAGGTACAGTATTTAGAATATAGCTTTACTTTTATTTCATAAGTGACATCTTCAGTGTCCCCAGGAGTCCATAAATTACCAATATTCATGGGTTTTTGGCATCATAGTGTCATGATATGTAATAACCCAGATATTCTCAAGACACAGTATGCTCTTTTAAACAGCAAAATCCTAAAATATGAAGGACATGGAGATGTCTTAATTCACCTGCAACCCATGTAGAAAACTGGAAAAATAGGTATAGCTCAACTTGAATAATGTGAAAGCTCTTAGTTCTCATCAAGTTTCTGTTGATGAATTTGTAACGGAAAGGAAAAAAGCACCCGGCAGAGAATCGAAAAGGCTCCTCTGGGGTTGAAAAACCAACATTCAAACACAGGGCCAGAAATACAATCCAATCGTAGAAGTATAGGAATTATAATTTTGGGGTCCAAACATGCTATTTATTTTCCTATGTTCACATGTAAAGGTGTAATATCCAAAGATGTCCCATAACCACTGTTAACAATTCAACCAGAAGAATACCTACCCACTTTTCATAAAATCATGTGGTATCATGGAAGAAGATAAAGTTGCACATCTAGGCAGTTTTGTGATAATAAACACAATTTGTTTATTTGAGTTTAAGCAATAGTGTATACACAGATGTGGCTCATAGGTCTAAGAGGCCGTGTTAAAATTGATTGTGAAAAAAATAATGCACAAGTTCAAGTTCTTTAAAAAAAAAAATCCACAAAATTTCAATTTTCTCTGTAAAAAGCCAACAAATGACTGAATCGAGCCATTTTGACCATTTCTGAGAGAAAATAGTTCATAGAGTTATATAGGTGTGTTACAAAAGAAAGTTATATTTCTTGATTATAATGCTTAGTATGGGGCAGTAGTGGTGATGGCTATGACATTGTTGTCTTTAATGCATTTTCCAAAAACTGTGGCATGTGAAGTTAAGCTACCTCAGTGATACAGACAAAAATCAGATATATCAATTTATATACTGTCACATCTGTGTTTACCAACTGTGTTTTTAAACACAAAACTGCTGGGATGTGCCACTTTATCTACCTTAACTGATCTCTCTCTCTCTCTCTCTCTCTGAGGAACTAATTAACACACCAGTTCGTGTTTGGTGTGACAATATGATCTACTGGATCCATTTGTCAAAAGCTTGATTAGTTAATTATTTGATTAATGTGTTTTTATTTATTGATGATACACTGATCTTTATTTGTTTTTACTTGTAATAATCACTCATTAAACTAATCAACTTTCAACAAATGGACCTGGATGTCAACCGTCTTGATTGCCAGCATATTGACATTACACCAGTGTGGTGGACTGATGTATGCACTACTCTAAAGAATAACAAAATCATGTATTATTTTCAATATCTTTTGTTTATGTATTTAATTAGAAATCCACAGGATTCCACAAAAGGTTTATTATAACTTTTAATAAAATAACTCTTCAATAATATGTTTTGCATACCTTCATCACAGGATGCTACTTTCTTTCTATCTAGGCAATCTCAGCACTTTTCTTTTTAAATATTAAAATAATCATAACTGGGGCAGAATTCATTTCTCATAGTAAAATCTCCTGGAAATAATGACGATCATTGTATTACCAAGTTAAAATATAAATGTTTTCTAATGTTGAGGTTAAAATAGTCAGACCAACTCAAACAACCATTATTAAAGAAAAAAATCTAACACCAAGTTTAACACTATGACCACAAAGATGCAGCTATGTATGACATGAGTCAACTTTCTGTATGCAGCTTTTTATCACATATTCAAAGTCAGTTAAAACATTTGTTCTCTTCTCTACACTTATTAATTCATTCAGTAATTTAAGTGTATAGTAGTTGACTTAACAATGCAAGATGATTATTTCCTTGGGTAAACATTTTACTGTAATGTCACAAGTATTTAAACAAATGAACAAAAGATTGTTAATATCACATATTTAACTGTCTAACAAATGACAAAATTATGTTTCTATGTAAAACCAGAATAACAATTTTTTCTAGTTACTTTCTCTCTCTTAACCTACTAAGATTTCCATTAACTTTATAAGCATCAAATTACAATGTATGTATAATGAATGTAGCAATAACATTTCATATCTACTTAAGACTGACTCATCAAAAGTTTAATGTTCCATTATATAAATGATCTAAGGGGAAGTTACTTAGTCTCATTGTAAAGTTATTATTTTAAGTTAACAGTCAAGTAATAACATATCAAGTAAACATACAGTACCAGTTATGTTATTTTAATTATCAGAAACGAGATAAATTGATAATAACTTAAATAATTAAAATTAATTCTAAAAATACTGCAACATCGCTAATTATTATTGGTGGACAATGCAATCCACAACTGAAGATATATGTTTAAAACAGTGTATAGAAAATGAACTACAAGAAAATCTGATGAATGAAACATTAGGAAATTACTTGGTGTCAACTCTTCTACAAAGATCTACCGAGATCCATAAATAGGAGGGCATTTTTTTTTAGACATTTACCTACAATTCATGATGCTATTCCCTTTAAAAAAAGTTCAGGTTAGGGGGTTTATAGGAGTCAACCTGTCTGTCTGTCTGTCCTAATACTGCATCTGTTCCTTAACTTTCCATATCATAGATGGATTTTAACCAAACTTGACACAAAGATAAATGAACACAATGTGATATGTCACATGTCCAATGTTAGGTGTTTGTTTCTAATGCTCAAGTCACAAGGTCATATCTAAGATTTAGCGTCCCTAGATGATGGTGGTGGGGTGATGTTGTTTCTCGTTTTGATTTGTTTTTGTCGGCAACTAATAAATATAATATTGTTAATGTCTATAAGACATGTAAGGGCATGTCAGTATAATGGGATTCAGGATATTTTTATATTCACAAGAAAAACAAGGAACACTTCATAAAATCATTCATAACCATTTCTTTCATGTCCAGCACTTTGAAGCATTTAAAAAATAAAATCTTACTTTAAAAACATAGAGTAGATCCATTATACAATCTAAGTACAAAATGTATCACAGAAAAAGGAATAATATTATGAAGTATCCTAAAACTTAAAATATTGAGGGGGACAATTCTTACAAAATTCCATGCTAAGACAATATATATATACTGTAATACATATATTTATATTATATATATATATTATATATATAGATATAGTTGAGAAATAAATTATTTGCATCAATTAATTAGGGGCGTTTCATGGTATATTTCCATAAGCAAGACATTATACATCCAACACTGGTATTATAAAACTTAGTAGTTTATTGAAATTATGAATAACAACCAGTATTCATCGCCTTTAAATAAGAATGAAATCAAGGTCACAAGGTTCTCATTGTGTGCAACGTGAATCCAACTGTATAAGGGCATAACTCAGTTAAATTATCAAGAAGCATTACAATTTTATGATATATTGGCCTCCTAGTCATTACAAACACAATCAGGTAATGACAAACAAATATACCAAATTCCATTAAAACTGTCAGATTAGTTAATGCTACAAACTAAACATTTACAGACACGAAGACAGAAAGACCAATAGATGGACAACATAAAATAATAGGCTCTGCTTTTTCTAAACAGAAGTTGTATGAAAAAGTATAACACATGAAGATATTGTTTATTGAAAAAAAAGTATAACTTGTGTGAGAATAGTGTTTATAGATAACTCTTAGGTTCTTTGGATGCAACTTATGTTTCAGACACCTCTTTCAAAATTATAATTGAAATAATTCAATCCAAGGCTCAATTTTCTTTTTACAAATCAGTCAACAAATAAATGTGAAAATGTTCATAAACAAGAAGCCCACAAGGCCCTGTAATGCTTAACTGGCAAAATCTGACCTCATTTGCATATTTCAATGAAAAATGTCTTGGAAAACATTGGTTACATATGTTAAATGACCAGGTAATTTCTATATTTTAAATTTGAACAAAATTTGTTAAAAATTGAATCCACAATGGCTATTTTAATGATTCTGCCATTTATAGTAACAGCAACTACCTAAGATATTGTACAGGGTTGCCTTGCAACCTTATACACCAAATTTAGACGAGTAGATTCAAAATACACGGATGGACATACACACTCATGCTTAACCATGCCATTAACCCAGCTGGTTATAGGCAGTTGAGCTAAAAAAATTAATGTATTAAAAGGGTGTCCATGAGCAAAAAAACAAATATATAAATAAATAAAATAAATATTTCTTACAACTATCTTCCACTGCTTTTTGTAGCATGTTTTTCCTTAAAAAGTTCAGTGCATGTATGTATGTAATGAATGATGATTTTTTTTCTATTTAAGTCAAAAAGGGTTTTTAAAGCTCTAATAATGCAATGGAGAAAAATATGAAATCTTTTCTAATCACTAAAAACACCCCAGTATGAATACACAGCATAAACATTTTGTGACATACAATATGATGTTTGAATTTTTTTAAGATAAATAGAAAACATATTAATTCACAAAGGAATTTGAAAAAATTGAAGTATTAGATTACATATAGCATTTTGTTTGACATAAACATTACTTTTCCAAGGAAATAATCAACTTTCTTATAACAGACACCAAGGCATAAAATCTTCAGCTATATCAACAAGGTAGGTTAATTCGTCATTATTTCAACTATCCTTTATGACAGCTTAATAAAATCTATATTTTTTATGATTCAAAATGGCATAAAAAGACTAAAAACATTTATACACTGAAAATAGTGAGAGCATTCATCTACACAAAAACAGGTCAAACTAGCCCAAAGTTAATTAAAACACATTTGCATTTACGTCAATATATTTTATACCCATGTTTCATCTCCAATTGTAAGAATACATCTAGCTTTTTTTCAGAGGTAAATGTGATACATTTTACAGATATTAAACTGAAGATTTGACTGCCTTGATGTTGCCCAATATTTAATGTGTATATGTAATTCAGATGAAGTATTTTGACTCTTAACTCTCATCCAAGTAGATCTGTATAATCATCACTGTAATCCTGTAAAAGAAAAGATCATTGTCAAAATTTATCTTTAAAATTCTGGCTATAGCTAGTTGCACTTAAAACACCATAAACAGTAAGAAAAGTTTAAAGGTAAAAAAAGTGGGTTATGGTGTTGACAAATTTACACAATCTCTGTTCAAAGTTGACAAATATATTAAGAATTGAACCAAGAAAAATTATAGAAAATATGTGGAAGAAGTATTTTTAAATCAAAGTTTGAATTCTTTATAACTATGGCTATGTGTATTTGCCTTTTTATTTGCTCGTCATACCTTCTGTTATTTTGTGTGGTTGTGGAGGTTGTGTTGGCGGTCTGATTGGTGTCTGAAAGCCTGGTGGTGGATTGTGTGTTTGAGCTGGCCAACCTGTATCTGCAATTACAAACACGAGCAAATCAAATCAAAAGTATTATTGCATCTCTACATCATATTCAAGTAACTGATACATTAACCATTAGTGCTGTCAAATTTAAGTCCAACATTGTGAACCTGAAAGGGAAAATCACACACACACACACACACACACAGTTTCTTGCAATATGCAAGTAGCAACAGAATTTATTCAAATATAGCTGTACTAATTTTCATTTTACATAAAACTGAATAATCACTTTGTCTTCTGAAAACTAATCAGATACCTATTTACTTACTTCTGATTGGAAACTGTTGTACAAATGGCAATCTGTGATTATTTTGACTTTGACTTTCTAATTCTGTGAGTTGATGTATGGATTTTAACCAATGTGGAGGACTGTCTGATAGTGCTGAATCTACAAAAAAGAACCATTACATATGTTTATATTTGTACCTTAATGTTTTTGTTCTAAAAAACCCTCTTGCACCACATGTAATTAATCTACTATAATGGCTTTGCTTATGCATGTATGCTTGACATCACTTATTGGCTGTTCCAACGACTTGATTTGCATGTTTTAAACAAGTGTTTTAAATTAATTTCGGCATTAAAAAATCAAAATAAAATTTTCAAAAAATGTTACATGAAAAAGTAACCGTTGAACTGCCTAGAAATGGCATTTTATGGTGTTTTAGCTTACATTTCCATGCTAACAACTCATAAAATGCTAACGCTTGTTATCTCATTTCCTTTGCATGGCAATTAAAGTTATAGCATTATATTCATAATTTCTAGACAGTTGAATGGCTGAGTATTCATATATAAACATTGCAAACTAAACGTTTGTTTTGATTTATATTTATTCCACAAACAAGAAAAACTCTATAGTTTGATGTAGAATTTAGAAGCATTTTTTCTTCTTTGTTAGTATTTAAAAAATATTTTCAAGTTCTTATTCTTTAAATATCCAGAATGAATACTAGATTAAATGCATGATTAAGCTGAACCTATGATTTTCTTCATAAAATGGAAGCAAACTTGAGAGTGCTAAGTAGTTTCTTGCGACCTTGAATTGAGGTGAAGGTCAAGGAACTTTGTAAAACAGGTAAATTATGTCCTGAAGCTACACATGAAGTTTCAAGCTTCTATAAGCCTTTAATTTCATAACAAAAAGATGCCTAAAGGTATCAATCAATCAGGCAACTGTGAATATGGCTGAAGGTAAAGCAGCTTCACACATGGTGGCTTTTTATGCAATAACGGTGTGAAGTTTCAAGCTTCTAGGCCTTTAAGATTTTACTACTTCCAATCACTGTGAACTTGAATGTGGGTCAAACAGCTTCACTATTCACCAAAGAATTCCCTACCTCAAGTCAGTATGAACTTGAATGTTTTTGTATTAATAACATTAATATACAAAGGTAAATTTTTATTCAATATTTAATTGTAATTTTGAAACATGCAAATTCAGTGAATAGGAAACCTCGCCAGTAGGTCCTTTTTTGCAAATTTGCACTTATGTTTAAAGGGCAATAGCTCCCAGGAAAATGAGCAAACCAACTCAGTTTAATGATATGCATACCAGTGCTTCATAGTTTTGGAGAATTACTCCAGATAAGAAGTGTCTGAACATAACAATTCAAAAGCATGTTTAATTTCCCCCAAAAAATTTAATGCAAAACACATAACCCATTTCCTGACACAATTTCATGAAATATATGTTTAAGACTATAGAAAATCCAAATATCGCATAAGATTTTGGCTCTAGTCATGGATTTTAGAAAATTTAAACCATTTAAAGTTTTTTTTTTCACTCAAAGGGCCATAACTCCCCAAAAATGTGTAAACCAACTCCAGCTAATGATATGTCCATCTCTTATTCAAGTTGGCTGCTTTTTCAGGCAATGGCACATGACAAATTTAGTAAGAATTACATGCACATGTAAAGTGTATATCAAATTTCAATTGGAAAAGTCTTAAAATGACCAAACATTGCCCAAACCATATTTTCACTCAGCACATTCTAAATGAAGGTAGTGTACAATGACATAGGGTTTCCTTGTTTATGAAAATGAAAATATGACTGTTAAGGACCTCAATAAAAGTTAAGTGATGTACTTTGATGAATTCCGCATAAAATAAGAATTCTCAACTTAACCAAACTCATTTAAAAACTATTATTTACAAGATGTTCTTGAAAAGAAATAATTAAGAACACTAAATTTGATATGTATATAAAATTCTCTTTACCAGTTTGTGAGATTCAACATTGCCTGGTGAAGATCAATTTGGAATTGCGTTTACAATTCATGCTTCACGAATTTCACAAATCAAGACAATATTTTTGAGAATTAAATTTCAGTTGATGAAGTAGAATTCATTAAGCTTCAACATATAACAGCAATGAATGATACAGGCGGAGCATACATATACCCACCACTATCAGCTGCAATAATTCCAGAAGAAACAATTGCAGGATCACAAGGCTTCCACAACTGATCTGGTTGTGTTGAGGAAGAAATTGTACTACTAGTACCATGGTGAACAATAGTACCACAATTTATCCAGTCTACAAAAAGTCATCAACATTTGATGATCAATTAATTATCTGAATCTGTAGTACATTTACATGCATATAAATCAATTCCCCAATCTCTTCAAAAACAGTATAAATCTAACAGTCCCATAACTTAAATCATTTTATGTAGTACTTCATGGGATTCCTATCCAAACTGGAGATATGGACACTATTCATTTGGGCCATAACATGCAAAGTGACTTTTGTATCATTTTCACAAGATAATTGAGTCTATGGGAGAATATAAGTTATAAAAGTACAGTAACTACTAGATTTAACAAGAAATCAGTGAGCAGTGAAGAAATTTTTTTTGTTTCTGACAGATGGACAGACAGAAGGACAGAGGTAAACCAGTATACCCCCCTCCCTTCTTTGAAGCCGGGTATAACAAAACCAAAATATTTTTAGAGAGAGACTAATATCATAACCCTGTAAATAACCCTCAATCCCAGATACCCTTTGACCCTGCAAATGTAACCCTCAATCCCAGATACCCTTTGACCCTGTAAATATAACCCTCAATCCCAGATACCCTTTGACCCTGTAAATATAACCCTCAATCTCAGATACCCTTTGTATCCTTAATCTTCAAAGTATCAGTTTTGTTCATCACTGCTTCAATGCAATGGTACATCACATCCCCCATTGATTTGATTAAAGAATGGGGATTTACATCCCATTCAAGAACATTTCTCTTAAATTGGGACATCATCAGTCATAGGTGAAGTACCTAACATTCACATCTTTGCAGTACAAAGGAGATGATTAAAATGTAACAAGCAAATTCAGTGAAATAGGATCCCAATCAGGATTGTTTTTGGTTTTGTTTTGTTATTTGTACTTATATTCAATAATATGTTCATCTCATGCCACCGTTGATACTTACAATTGCACCAAGATTTTTTTATACTTTTGATACACAATGTTGGAGAATTACTGGGGAAAAGAATGTTCAAGTTAAAACTTCAGAAAATTAGCAAACCAACTCATGCTATTGCTGTTGATACTGTCCATAGTAAACTTTTGTAAACTTCTCATCAAGTTTTGAAGGGTTTACTTCATTGAATACTATTTAAAGGGCCAAAACTCCAAGTAAAATTAGCAAACCAACTCTTGTTAATAATACATGCATCACCTTTTGCTGTTGATACTGTCCATAGTAAACTTTTGTAAACTTCTCATAAACAGTTTGAGGTTTACTCCATTCAAAACTATTTAAAGGGCCACAGCTCCAAGTAAGATTAGCAAACAAACTTGGATTAATATTATGTGCATCTCCTTCCTGTTATTCTAGACAAGAAGTGGAATAGACGGATGGAACTTTGAATTAACAATCTCCCCTTCTTCCAAAGCCAGACCAATGATGGGTGGATAACCGCTCATCAGCCTTAGACTTTAATGAAAGGATCAAGTGAGCTAAAAATTTCAAGTGATTTTAAGCATGCTAATGTATACTATCATTTGTCCTAGCTTTAGGTATAACTATGACATCTTTACTGATTACATTAGAGTTACCTGATATACACAGGTACATGTACATAACAGGTGTTTATTTATCACAGATTATGGATCAATTCGTCAATCTATCATAACAATTAATTGTAATTGGAGTGTTGGATGTAACTCAATAGAAACAATTTCCATAGTCATAATATTCAAGACAATATCTCGGGGCCCTGATACAAGTGCCAGTGAATGAGATTCAAAGGTAAAAAAATCCTCTCTTGCCTGGGGCTTAAAACAGAATTATATTGTTCAATCCACTCCAAATCAGTATTGGGCTATGACCTGAAACCATTTTTCAAACATACACCCTTCTGACCTTGACTTACGAGATTTAATCTTGGTTGAAAGTCATGACACACACTTGGACATGGAGATCATTTGTAGTTTTATAAAATTCCCCTGAAGCAACATCAAGTTACAGCAATGATAAATTTTAAGCCATACCACCCTGAGATCTTGATCGAATGACCATGGAGATCATTTGTATTAAGTTTCATGAAATTTCTCTGCAGCAGTAAGGAGATAAGACATGGTCACACATTTAAAGAGACAGGCATTAAGAAATTCTTAATACCCCCTGCAAACTTTGTGGAATGTGAGTGGTAGTGGGATATCATATTAATATATCTTCAAAATTACATATAACATGTAAATTCACACTACAAGTATATAATATTTTACAGACTTACTTTTATGTGTTTGACTGTGTGTAGAATTTGGCTGTGTGCCTGGCATTCCAGAATTTGACCCTAAATGTGGCGGTGCACCAAAACTAATGTTGATATTTGGCAATAAAGCTCTTAACCCATCTTGCCAATCTTTCATACTGAAACTATCTCTCTGTATATAAATAAATGATTAAAACTAGTAAATGTCTTGTTGGACCATGTTCATGTGTTATTTTAAGTTAATAATTTCTCCAGTCCATCAATTTTAATTTACCATCAAAAGATGTGCAAAGTAAGACAACAGAACCTTATTGACGTTCTAATTAATTTAATAGTAAAATCTGGTCAATCACATATGCTCTGTGTTTAACTTAATTTGGCGATTGATTGGTAAGCAAGCAGGTTTTACTAAAGTCAGAATGACTTCTGATCAGATTGAAACTGATTGGAGCAGTTCAAGTGTTGTTTTAACAGTATAAACAACGTCAAATGTACCTTTGTATGACTGAAATTGATTTGTCTGCTTTAATTCTGTTTTATTTTTATTTTGAAGAATAATTCTGATACAGTCAGAAAGAGGACATTTTTGTCCATGCAGTTTTGTAGGTTTTTTCAAATGAATACAAAGGTAATGGTTTTAGAATTTAAAATCCTATGTGCATATCCAATATATATTATGCAAGTGGTTTATACTACAATAGCAAACATAACATAAACATAAAATAGACATTTTAAGTGGCACAGTACATAAGTATTCTTTGGAATCCTAAGTGTGTCCGATTTTCCCCATAGATCAATATAGAAATTTAGATAATGTATAGTTCTTTAATTCTGAAGGGAATAAACTTCGCGTTTCAGACACTTGTACTTAATCACCGGTATAAAATTTTGTGATGCAGTGGACAGTGTTAACAACTTTGTCTATGGATTATCTCAGTCTATGAATGATACATGAAAATATTCACTTTGTATTTAATATTTTGCGCTATGAAGTCAAACCGGGAATATAGCAAAATTAAATCCCAAGTGAATAAAAGCAACTAACTATACAGTATAGCATGGTGTTGTGTGAGTGGTTTCATGTTTAAATTATTAAGAATTATTTTCTAGCTTCAGACTCTTATATAAATAAATCTACCTGTTTTAAGTTTTTTATCACAGTCTTAATTACAAATAGAAATTACTATCTTACCTGATGAGCATTTGAATCTGAGGAGAGTTTTTGTTCATCATGGAAATTATTTTGCATTGGCGGTGGTTGTGTAAAACCCATTATACGACTTCCTTGAAAATCTGACAAAAAAAGACCAAATTCATAAATCATAATAAGAGGATAAATATGATCAAATGAGTCACTAGTCCCTATATTTTATCAACATTACCACATTCATATTAAATTATATTACCATCTTTAATTTTTATTTCATCCTCTTGAAGATAAAGAATCATTCCTATAACTTAATATAAATACCAAATCTAATGTAGATAAAACCATTTTAATTTCTTTCACTCAAATATGTACAATACATTGTATCAATAAGGGTAGGGCATGTGACACTCAACTGGCTGTATTTATTACACAGGATTTATACACCAAGGACCAATCAAAATATAATGGCCTTACCAGGACAGTTTTATGATTTTCAAGGACATAATTATCATAATAGAATTATAACTTCTCATTGATCATGCAAACGATATAATTCATCTGATACGAGGGTCCAAATTTTGACTTTTGGCATTAGGTAATATGACTCATTTGAGGTAAATGATTCTTTCCATTGTAAATATATATCGGACTTGAAAACAAACAAAACCAAATTTCTCTGAATTTGTGTAAAAAGGGGATGTTTACCAGATTATATCCAACACAGTCATTTATAGATTTTAAAATAATTTTTTTTATATTTTTACAAAGTATTGAACAGTTTCCTCAAATTAAATGAGTTTTTTTTATGACATTTTACAAAATTCCATGACTTTTCAAAAAACAAATTAAATTCCATGACTTTTCAAATTCTGTATCAATCCTATTACAGTCAAGATTTAACTGGCACAGAAAGAAACCATGCATGTATTGAGTTTACTTTCAGAAAGGAAGACTTTCAAAGGTTTGGCTAAACAGTGCATAGTTTAGTTATATTTGGCCAAGTTGCAATAATCAGCATCTAAATGGCATATTCCACTAATTTCAAGCATACCTGTAACATATAAAATGGCTAAATATCTACTTTTTATAACTCAAATTTGAACTTAATCTATCCATATATAAATATATATTGGCCATTTATTTACATGTATCCGAGGTTTGTTTTGTTTTTGTTTTTTAAATTTTTTTTTTTTTAAATTAAA
Source organism: Anadara kagoshimensis (assembly GCA_021292105.1). Classification (NCBI taxonomy): domain Eukaryota; kingdom Metazoa; phylum Mollusca; class Bivalvia; order Arcoida; family Arcidae; genus Anadara; species Anadara kagoshimensis. The sequence continues at coordinate 24,459,261 of CM037864.1, forward strand.
ATTATAGTAATCTAGGACATGAGATCTGGGTGCCATAAAGAAACCAAAATATACTCTATCTAGGGACCTTGCACACCAAATTTGATATCATTTGGTCTGGTGTTCCAAGACAAAAGAGGATGTTAAAAGAATCTGCTGTATGTTATTAGCACACATATACATGTATATATATATATATGCAGTGTTCATTCTAGAGAGGGGCCATGGACCCTTTATTTTTGCCATTGTTTTAGAAATAGCCCCATTGTTATGGCCTTTAGGGGCCATACTTAACATAACATGAAAGCAAAAAATATTGATGTGATGGCATTTTAGGGGAAAATTGTTGAAAAATACATATATACACATGTATGTTTTAGGATGAAATAGCCTTTTCATTCATGAGCAGATGTTTTACGGTTTTGAAAAAAAATGTCATGGGAGAATGAACAGGTTTTACTTATGTACGAATACATATTTGAGTAAATAAGGAACATTAAATGGTTGTTAACTACATTAGTATATAAAATGATGCAATAATATTTCCATCTATGGTTACATTATTATCTGATGTATAACAAGTGCATTAACGTGGACTACAATTACCTTGTCTTATGAAAGCTGGGTGCTGTATGCTGTTGTTGTTGTTGTTGAATTTGACTTAAAGAAAAACCTGTTAAATAATACTAAAAAGTTAGGATTGGGTAGTAATTTTTGAAGAAAAAAAATCATCTTTGTGTTTTGTATGCAAGAGTTTTGTTTTCTGATTTGTGATTGATTTGTTTTATCTAAGGTCCTTTCTAACAACTACAAAACCAGAGAAAAGTTGGTAATACATGCCACCAGAACCCTTATACATGATAGACCGGGAACCTTAAATCTACTAACAGTCACAGTAATATCAGAATTGGATTTATAAACTTATGATAGCTATACTGAATAGCTCCTTAATCTGTTAATAATAAAAATGACCTTCACCTTTGACCTAAGAGCTCCAATATCTAAAGACTACTTTCTTTCAATAATATCTATCTGATGAAATTTCATCAATGCAAACTGGAGTTACTATCAAAAACAAACCTACTCAGAGTAACCTTTTACATTTGACCTCAAAAAATCAATATGTATATATGATGAAATTCCATCAAGGTAAACTTAAGTTATAAGTTTAAAATTTGTGTTGAGACTTTTTTTTTCAAAGTGGCACATCTGATTCAATTTTTAATTTGATACTGAAGTAATTTGTCAATTTATAAAAAAGTTTTTCTCTGTGGAACAATAGCAAGCATGTGATGTTAACAGATTTTTGTGCCTTAGCTAGTAATTATTTATTGGAATTATCCTAATGATACCCGATCTCTACCAGCAGTTTATCTAATAACCTCCACTTGCAGTCTGAGATGGTTTATTTATTATGTATAAAAAAAAAACCCCAAAAGTGTGCACTTTAATTCCGTGCTTTCAAATTTTAATATAAACTAAAAAATTAAAACGTTTCTGTCAAAACAAAAAGCAGATAAATGCCAGTTAGATTGGTTAAATATTACGAAGAATTGTCATACCTGGCGGCAAATTCTGAGGAATATTGCCTAGTCTGTTATTTGGCATGTTGCCCAAATAGTGATTCTGGGACTGAAAATTGTAACTTTCTTTTTCCAACAAATCTGCTAAACCTTTAGATGATTCATCCCAAGGATCAAATCCTAAAAGAACAATTTATATGATGTAAAGGTGTTAACATTCAACATCAAATTGCTATGACAAACATCTGTTAAGAACAATTGAAGTTTTAACATGAAAACAAATTGTAATGAAAATGACATGATAGGAGATCACATAAAATCACAGGTCCAATCTTAATGTTTGTACACATGTAGGCTGTATTTGACACCAATATGTCACCTATAGTACATTTTGACATGTGTTATCACTGATGTTATTAAGGTAAATCCATATGACATCATTCTGTGTGTAATTTTGCAACAATCTGTTTGATGTCTTTTGATCTATATGTCACTAATAAGTGGTTTTCAGTGCCTGTAGAAGTTATGCCAGGAAGTGGGTTCCTCTCATTGATCATTTTACGATAAAGAATAAACCTTGTGTGCCTCTACATCAACTCGCAATAATAGTCAAGACTGATAGAATTGTTATACAAATCAGAAGTAGTCAGGAGAAAGCATAGCTAGCCTACACACCTACATGTAGCTGATGTTTTCACATGTTGAAACAGGTGTTCATTTTAGAATTAGAAATAACTGTATTTAAGCTCTTCAGTACTTCTCTTTATCAGGAAGATCTACATGTACATTACTAAATGGTAAATCTTCATTCCTTCTACATGCCAAAGTCTTTACTGATAGAAGTACTATAACCCTACCTAAATCATCATCTTGTGTTTCTCTAGTTTTTGATGCAAAGCCAAATGCTGCTTGCCAGTCTGTACAACTAGACACCGGTATAGATTCTGATATTTCTGTAGCTGGTATTGTTTCTGGAAGTTCTAAAATAAACAACAAATTATAGTTAATTACTTCAATATTTATGGAACAAATAAAGACTATACAGTATGATAAGTAATCAGTATAAATCTGTGTCTTTTATACATTTCTCACATATTTATTTCATGACAAATGGCATATAATTTATAAAAACTTAAAATAAGGATTTATTCAAGTATAATTGTGACAACTTAATTATCTTTAACTGTTTGATGGTTTAACATTATTAATTTATACCTGTTTGAGTTGGCACTGGTATTTTCTGATTTCTGTTTCCATGGAAACCATTACCACTAAAAAGTGAAAGACTTTGGGCTGGATTTTCAAACACCATACCAGGTTTGATCCCTGCACCCGCTAGCCTGGCTGGTAAAGTACTGCTGTGTGGTAATGTTTTAGTCTGTGTAACTAACGAGGGAGCTGTTGTTGTTTGGCTATTCTGTGCTATTTGGGGAGGGGATATTGTTCTTCCATCTGACCTATTTATAATATCTGTTCTGTCGGGTAAATTCTGTGTAATACTGAAACACAAAAAAACTGTAAGAGTAATTTCAAGTACAATTTGTTTTCTATATCATGGTTTTACTGAATACTTATAGCTAAATCCTAGTCAGTGAATAGATAATTAGCCACTTCAATAATGGTTTGAATCAAACTGAAGTGTAATACCAATGTCACAAAAAGCTGGTTTTAGCAGCATATGAAAATCGTACAAACACTACTACTGGCCAAAGTTTCACAATCCTTCCTTCACTTAAATCTGGCAAATTTTGGCAATATTTTATGACACTACAGGTAAGAGTTTCAACAAAATTAGAATAGACGTAATTAGCTCTCTATCTCTAATATAATACCTTAAATCCATAAATATCTAACAAAATTGTTCAGATTTCAAATTTGCCAGATTTAAGTTAAGAAAAAGCATAACCCAGAAATTATTGTGAAACTGGGGACTGGTCCTATAAATTAGCTGAATCTTTGCTGTGCTGGTTCCTATAGCATGAGATATTAAGATCTGATGAGAAGATCACTGTGACCTTGAATGCAAGTCAAGGTCATCCAATTTCCCAAAATTGGTACAGCTTCATGTCTGGGTGCTGTGTACGAAGTTTCAAGTTCGTTGGCATTTTTGGTTCATAACAAGATGATGTTTAAATAATTAGAGAGTGATTTTGTTATATTTTTTTAATTTAAATTAAATTACCTTGTCTTTTAAATTGGGAAAATTTGAAGTTCTGATATACAGCAAACTGCATAATACATGTTTGCAATAGCTTAGGATCCTCATTGCAAAGATGTTATATTGTGACAATAAATATCATTTTGTGGGCAAGTTTAATTTGCTAGTATATGTATCACTTTTGTTTTGGGGATTTTAGTAATAAAATTTGGAAAAATTTAGTCTTTTTTGCCCCAGGGGAAACTACCTTTATTCAGTAGTAATTTTAGGCAAACAAAATCACTGTTAGGTGACTTTAAATGCTTGTCAAGGTCAACCAGGTTTGAAAAATTGGTACAACTTTGTTATTTTTGAAATTTCAAGCAGATGATGGTGATGGACAACAGACAAAAGAGCATCAATGACCTTGATCATTCACTCAGACACACCGTAAATGATTGTAGTAGACTAAGTGTTTATGAGACTTTAGCTCAGTTGAGTATAAAATATTCATTGTTGAACAATTGAAAAGTTTTCAGAGTTGATCTTTGGGAAATAGGACTTAAATGATTGATCATCAATTAATCAAACACTAGGATTTTAGCATAATTTTTAATTTTTCAATCATAGAGTATGGCCTTACATATAGCCTATAAATCATAATATGGATTCTATCTACTATGAGAGAGACACACTGAAATGATACTTTGAGCAATGAACATTTTAAGTCAGAAATTATGTCCCTTTTTTTCAATACATTTTGCTTATCAACTTACCTGTTTTTTTCTGATTCTGTTTCTGTCTTTGTTCTTGATTTGTGATGCCCTGGAGCTTTGTTGTGTGCTGTGTCTGTTTTGTGATGATTTGTCATGTGATTTAGCCTGTTATTATTTGGTACAGGCTCTGTTTTGTTCTGACCTATGTGTAATGAGGGCCATGCCTCTTTATTGGATGTGTTTGGGGGTGCTACTGTGTGAGTTATAGAGTTTGGCGGACTTGAATCTGTTGGTTTTTCTGGAGGCGTGTGTTGAGGTGAATGTTGTTGTTGTTGTTGTTGTTGTTGAGATGTTTGGTTAACTGTTATTGGTGAAGTGTTCTTTTTCCTGTAAAACAAACAAAAACTAATAAAAGTTATGTGTCTTCAATGTTGAATATATAAGGATGATAAATCTTGTAATTTTTAAAACACATGATGTCTTATTTAGTGAATGAATTGAGTTGTATATAAAAGTGTGTGGAGCAAAATAGATCATGAAAATCATTGTAGTGTTTGATAAGACTGCAGTTTCAATTTTATACTTTGATCTGTTTACAGAACTAGGAAGAATACTTGTTTATAACAACTGAAGGTAGTAACTTACTCTAATTTTGATTTTCACGATAATGAACAACTCAAAGACAGATAGGAGATAAGGGATTTAAAACCAGCAAGCCTGACTATATAGAGTGACATACCACTGAGTAAGTCTGACAATACAGTGACATATCGCTGAGTAAGCCTGACTATACACAGTGACATACTGCTGAGTAAGCCCGACTATACACAGTGACATACCTCTGAGTAAGCCTGACTATACACAGTGACATACCTCCAAGTAAGCCTGACTATACACAGTGACATACTGCTGAGTAAGCCTGACTATACACAGTGACATACTGCTGAGTAAGCCCGACTATACACAGTGACATACCTCTGAGTAAGCCTGACTATACACAGTGACATACCTCCAAGTAAGCCTGACTATACACAGTGACATACCTCCAAGTAAGCCCGACTATACACAGTGACATACCTCTGAGTAAGCCTGACTATACACAGTGACATACCTCCAAGTAAGCCTGACTATACACAGTGACATACTGCTGAGTAAGCCTGACTATACACAGTGACATACTGCTGAGTAAGCCTGACTATACACAGTGACATACCTCCAAGTAAGCCTGACTATACACAGTGACATACTGCTGAGTAAGCCTGACTATACACAGTGACATACTGCTGAGTAAGCCCGACTATACACAGTGACATACCTCTGAGTAAGCCTGACTATACACAGTGACATACCTCCAAGTAAGCCTGACTATACACAGTGACATACCTCCAAGTAAGCCTGACTATACACAGTGACATACCGCTGAGTAAGCCTGACTATACGCAGTGACATACCTCCAAGTAAGCCTGACTATACACAGTGACATACCTCCAAGTAAGCCTGACTATACACAGTGACATACCTCCAAGTAAGCCTGACTATACACAGTGACATACCGCTGAGTAAGTCTGACTATACACAGTGACATACCTCCAAGTAAGCCTGACTATACACAGTGACATACTGCTGAGTAAGCCCGACTATACACAGTGACATACCTCTGAGTAAGCCTGACTATACACAGTGACATACCGCTGAGTAAGCCTGACTATACGCAGTGACATACCTCCAAGTAAGCCTGACTATACACAGTGACATACCGCTGAGTAAGCCTAACTATACACAGTGACATACCTCCAAGTAAGCCTGACTATACACAGTGACATACCGCTGAGTAAGTCTGACTATACACAGTGACATACCTCCAAGTAAGCCTGACTATACACAGTGACATACTGCTGAGTAAGCCTGACTATACGCAGTGACATACTCCAAGTAAGCCTGACTATACACAGTGACATACCTCCAAGTAAGCCTGACTATACACAGTGACATACCGCTGAGTAAGCATGACTATACACAGTGACATACTCCAAGTAAGCCTGACTATACACAGTGACATACCTCCAAGTAAGCCTGACTATACACAGTGACATACTCCAAGTAAGCCTGACTATACACAGTGACATACTCCAAGTAAGCCTGACTATACACAGTGACATACCTCCAAGTAAGCCTGACTATACACAGTGACATACCTCCAAGTAAGCCTGACTATACACAGTGACATACCGCTGAGTAAGCCTGACTATACGCAGTGACATACCTCCAAGTAAGCCTGACTATACACAGTGACATACCGCTGAGTAAGCATGACTATACACAGTGACATACTCCAAGTAAGCCTGACTATACACAGTGACATACCGCTGAGTAAGCCTGACTATACACAGTGACATACCTCCAAGTAAGCCTGACTATACACAGTGACATACCGCTGAGTAAGCCTGACTATACGCAGTGACATACCTCCAAGTAAGCCTGACTATACACAGTGACATACCGCTGAGTAAGCCTGACTATACGCAGTGACATACCTCCAAGTAAGCCTGACTATACACAGTGACATACCGCTGAATAAGCACGACTATACACAGTGACATACTCCAAGTAAGCCTGACTATACACAGTGACATACTCCAAGTAAGCCTGACTATACACAGTGACATACCGCTGAGTAAGCATGACTATACACAGTGACATACTCCAAGTAAGCCTGACTATACACAGTGACATACCTCCAAGTAAGCCTGACTATACACAGTGACATACCGCTGAGTAAGCATGACTATACACAGTGACATACTCCAAGTAAGCCTGACTATACACAGTGACATACCTCCAAGTAAGCCTGACTATACACAGTGACATACCTCCAAGTAAGCCTGACTATACACAGTGACATACTCCAAGTAAGCATGACTATACACAGTGACATACCTCCAAGTAAGCCTGACTATACACAGTGACATACCTCCAAGTAAGCATGACTATACACAGTGACATACTCCAAGTAAGCATGACTATACACAGTGACATACTCCAAGTAAGCCTGACTATACACAGTGACATACCGCTGAGTAAGCATGACTATACACAGTGACATACTCCAAGTAAGCCTGACTATACAGAGTACACAAAGCATAGTTATAAAATAATATTTAAACTTGCCTTGTCAATGTATTTTTACTATTCTGTGTGGAAGTTATGTTGTTAGCTGTGTTCTGTGAATTAACTGAATTCATGAAAGTTTCTAAAAGTTTCTGTTCATATTCCTGATGTTTCCTGTAAATAAAAAACAGAGTTTTTGCGAATAACTGTTTCAGTATTCTTTTGTATTTGTATTTTTGACCTTTGAACCTATGACCTTCATCTATATATCAAAATGATTGTTACATAAATACTTACAATATTCTAATATATATGCCTATACAAAAAGTTTGTAGTTTGTAAAATAATTAACAAAATTACAAAGCAAAAAATTAGGTCATGACCTCAACCTTTGACCCCATTTCTAAGGCAATTAAAAGAATGTATCAAAACTGAAAACCAGATGCCATTATAATTTAAAATAGTCTACTTATAACAATTTGAAGCCTTTTTGATTTTTTTCAAAATTAAATGCAAAAATTTGAAACTTTTTTGTCAGATTTCCACGAAATGAACAAACTATAGGCTTAAGACCCTACTAGAGAAACCACATATTACATCATATTTTTTCTCAAATGGTTTATTCAGAGAAAAGATTTTTTAAGATTTTTGTACCCTAAGTCACCTTGACCTAGTTTTGGTAGCCACAAACAAATCTGAATTGCACCAGCCCATGCATGGATACTTCTGACCAAGTTTCATTAAAATCTGTCCAGTAGTTTCAGAGAAGTCTAAAATTGTGTTGACACACATACATGCTGAACTACGCCATAAGCTCACACAACCTCTAAACTGTAAATGAGGTATTTCTAGGATTTAACCTAATGACCAAAAGTTTTAAGAATATCCACTAAAATTGGGACTTCTGTAGTGTAAAGGAGGGTGTTTTTTCTATTCGAATAAATGGATAGATTCTTTTATTCTCACCCCATTTGCATTTCTTCTTTGGTAAAACTTGCAGCTTCTTCTCCCAGTTCATGCAAATACATACAATCCTACCAAAACAAAAATTTCACAGAATTAGATGCCTCGACTGGTTAGTTTTTGATCAAGTAGAAAATATATCTGTCTTATATATTCAGTCTTGCAGCAATATTAATGTTCATTTTTTTAGGTATACATGATTAAACACTGATAAGTTGACTGTAAGGCAAACATGATTATATCTAACCCTTTCCAGTTTCATTCATGTGGGGACTGATTAACGATGACTGATCTTCTACATTTCAATTAACATGGAGACTTATCATAACACATTTGGTGTTAAAAAACATAATGTTGGTTTAGTACAAAATGCATGTAATAAAAAATCTGTAATTTTCAAGCAAGTATCTTTGTTTTCCCACAAAACTGGAAAATTGAACTATTATTTTTATTGTATACAAGAGGAAAACTAAAATCTTCCATGTTTGTTTAGGAAAAAAAAAATTTTTCCTTCAAAATATGTACAATTTTATCCCAAATCTTAAATCTTCTCAAAATTTTTGTATTTTTTTAAAAATCTAAAATCTCAAATTTATCTCAAAATTGAAATAAATGGTCAAGAGACATAACATATTTATAGGAAGAATCAAACATGAAAAAAAAACAACATTTGAAATCTAATTCATCAAGATTTAGATGTGCATTTTCTCAAAATGTGTCCTATTTATCCGAAAAATTAACAAATTCCTTTTTTCTTTCTTTTTCAAATACTTAGAATAAATATTTTTTTAGTTCCATCTTGGTACATGCTAAATTCAATATTTCAAAACAACATATTGAAAAATGGGTCTATAGGAACATTATCTCAAAATTCCTTTTTGTCTCTCTCTCTCTCTCTCTCTAAAAATGCATTTTACCCAAAAATAGTTATAACATCAGCTTACATAAATAAACTCTTGCAAAATTTCATTTAAACAAGGTTATTCCATTTCTCAATACATTTTTGGCAATAATAATTTTATACTTTACAAATTTGTTTGATTCCATTAAAACGTACTAGAAACATGACTGTCCTCATCAACCTAAAGATGACAGCAATGTTAATAATTTTATTTGTATAATTTGTACCTTTCATTAAGGGCATACATGTTGTTTATTTAGAAATTACCTGCTTAGCACACTGTGCACCTCTGAGAAAATGACTACAATATTTTGTTGTACCAAGAGATGCTTTAAGTGTCCTACCATCTACATGTACATTATTAACAGCCAATATAGCTTTCAGAGCATCTTCTGCTTTGTTATATGTCACATATGCACTAGCACTTGGTCCCTGTAAATATATGAGTAACATCAGATTGATAGCAACTGATTTGAAACTGGTAGCATTCACTTGAAAGATGTTGTAATTAAAGAGGCTTTCACTAAGTAACATGTATAGATTTGTCCAAAATGCAAGAACAATAATTGTAATGTAAGATTAGATGGAATTGTTCCAAGGGGGACTAAAAAACCCCACCCCTATAATGTTGACCCCAAAACCCATGTCCAGAGTGTCCCTGACCTTTAAATTATGATGATCTTTGTCCATGTGCAACACACATCACTACTTCAAGATTTGTTTTTATTTTGTCTTTTAGTTAGTGACAAAGGCGGGTCAACAGAATGGGGCATTACATTTGCGCAAAATTTTCATAATCCCTATATGTCATTTGCGCAAAGGGTGTATATTACTATTGCGCAAATCTTAATTGTCCATGTTAAACTGTTAAATCATAGACAAACAGAGGGAAAATGATTAATATGTGATGGATTTACATACAGGCAAAGGTATTTTTTTGAAAAAATGGAGATATAACTTATAGATGTCCTAAAAATGCAAGCATAAGAACAGATAAAGATGGTGTTTCTATTATCAAGAGTCAGCTGGATCACACACATGACCCAGAGCAATGGAAAGTTGAGACACAGCAATTAAGAGTCCATGTACACAACAGATTTGGTGATATATCTGCAAGGCCCTCTAAAATAATTCCGACAGTACTTTAAAACATAGACTGAGAAAATACTGTGTTGCCTAGAGATGTACAAAATGTCGCTGTTGCATTGCAATTATGTTTTGGTGTTTATTTAACATAGAAATACGTTTTACGCAATTGCCATATTTTGTGCGCAATCGGCATATTTTTTTTGCATAAAAGTCATTTTGATTTGCGCAAATGTAATGCACTGAATAGAAAAATTAAGAATTTAAGAAAGCTTGGTCCAAATAACAGCAGTGAAAACATCTTCAATGCAACTATAACATTTTGGAAATGGGATGAAACCATCATTTTTACCAAAAACAACATATTTATCTCTTAAATAAATGACATTGGGATCTTGATTCTTGAACAAAGATTGAAACATTTTGGCTCAGGGCACTTTTAAACAAAAGATGTGTAACTTGATATTAAATGTTATTTAAGTTTATATTTGAGCAATTATATCAAATAGTAACTCTTGTAGATGAAATTATTTGTACAGAGTATGTTTTATTATATTCTAATGAAAACCATTCAGTGAATGAAAACCAGTAATTACAAATGTGAAATGCCATTCATGTCACCATGTCATTTTTTTTTATTTTTGGAAATCATCATGCAAAATAAATACCACATCTTGACCTGATATTGATTTCACTGGATGATATTCAGCACAATATAGAAAGACAGGAATTGCATATATAGCTTTCTTTGAAGTGGTTCAAATACTCAATTGCAGATTTTTGAGAATACATAAATAGTAAATTTAATTTCTTCACATGTGATTTAAAGCAGTAGTTAATGACAATTTTTCAACATAAAACATAGATGCTACATGATCTATCATAAAATATTCTTCAGATGAATAAGGCTACATAAAAAAAAAAAAAAAAAAAAAAAAAAGAAAAAAAAGTGTTTCCATCTAAATAATGTCCTATATAGATTTTTTCCATGAAAGATGCATTTTTTTTGGTACTCAAGTTTGGATTTGAATAAAGGTAATAGTCCAGGAATATTCAAATGTTAAACAAGGTATTTGTTTCAGCTCTATTTGGAGTACATGATTAGTCAGCAATGGGTTGTGTGCCTGATGGTGATCTGGTAACATATACAGTGTCGTATGTTCTAAATTTGACCAATGTCATTGACATTTTACAATACTACACCAGATTAATTAAAGCAATGTTGATTTTATTTATATTAACTTACTTGGGCTCCAGCATATGATGTACTCTGGTTAATAACTACTTTATGAATTTTGCCATATTTGCCAAAGTAATCATGTTTCTTTAATACTTCAGGGTCAGCTAATCTCTGTGACAACCCAACCACAAATACAAGGTTTTTCTGTACAACTCTGGAACAAACAAATAATCTATGCTAGACTTAAGAGAATTGTATGCACTAGCTTAACAACACATTGAACATGTACTACTTAAACTTACATGAATTATTCAAATTCCAATGTGATGAGTGATATTCTGATTTACAATAAAAAAATAAGGGCTTCCTATAGTCAGGTATTCAACTTTAAGGGCAAATAATGGAATGTTACTATAAAACATGAAAATTTCCTGTACGATTTATTTTTAGGAAATTCACTATTTAGTAATGAAGATGTTTTGTTTATTAGTAAATACCTGACGTCATAATGTCTATTCCTTTTGTTTTATTGTCTCAAACATTAGTACTTTCTTATTGTTTCTTAAATAATTATTTGCTAATCCACCAAAGAGGCTTCACACTAAACTTTGTTTCAATTGGCCTAGTGGTTTCAGAGAAGACTTTTAAATAATTGACTTATTATTATACATCATTTGCATAATTCGTTAAAATTGGGTAAGCAAACAATTTCTCCTAAAAACCTATTATGGACGAAAAATGCCCCCCTACCTACTTTAAATATATATCAAATGTGAACAAGATCAGTTGAAAATTAAATGGACAAGGACTACTTTTGCATTTTTGCTGATTACAGTAATGGTGGCCATCTTGGATGTCAGATTTGCCTTGTGCAAACTTTAGTCTACCCCATGTAGAAACACCAACATACCGGTACATGACTAAATGACTATCCAAAAGTCAAACACAAGCATACTGGTTCATGACCAATCACAATCCAAAGGCAAAGCAAAAACTTTCAAAACTAGTAGGGCAAGAACCACCTTTCTGGTTAGCTACACCTGCCATTTGTAAAATTAAAGAGCATCTCTTTTTACAGATTACAAAATCTTTACCGAGACTTGTCTTTCAGATTCTTTGAACAATCTTTTGTATTACATTGTGATTTTCACAGGGTCATCAATGGCACTCATGACGCAAACGGTTTTTCCAGGGTTATTAAAAAGGGTAGACTAATCAAAGATTTTGATTTTTTTATTTGTAGTCATGGCTTGAAAAACATAGATATCTGCTGATTTTGTTTACCACTTATGGCAATGAAATTGAAAATTGAAAACATGATCACACAAAGGCCTAAAGTCCTTAAGACAGATATAACATACATAAAAGACATTATGGTGATGTTAAGATTCATACCTAACATTTGCTAAATGTTTTCTATTTTCTGCTGCTTTTGTTTCCTTTGTAAATCTTTCTGTTTTCTTTCTTTTCTAATTCTCTGTAATCTGAATTAAAGACAAGCATGTCATACCAAATTTATTAAATTCACTAATAATGAATAATAATCAAATTTCTTCTTATGAGGTAGAGTCAATAAGTAACAAGTATATCCCATTTTTGATGTCCAACACAGTCAGGATTTTTTTACCTTAACTCAATACATGCTTTATACTGGGATATAAAGTTGCATGCGTATTGAGTTCATTCTTCAATAATATTGAATTCCAACATGGCATGTATGCAAAGCATCTGAAGTTGAGTTCCGTGCTGTAATTTGTTACTTGTATTTAATGGCCAATGTCTATGGTCTTCTGCACTATCTTATGCTAAAGTTTGATTCTGGATAGGAAATTAAAATCGGTAAAACATCGTTAGAAGATGAAGGCAGGTCTGGACACCTACTGGAGGCCACGGACAAAGAAATGTATAACAAAGTTCTGGATCTTGTATACTCTTGATAAGCCAATGCAGGTGAAAGAAATGGCGTAGGCATTTCACATGGTAACATTTTAATGATCTTACATAATAGTTTAGGGAATGCGGGATCCTAATGAATCGTTTTAGTAAAAAGATTATTTTATTTTGTGTCTGATGACTGTAGATGAGACTTAGCTTTCTTAATATGAGCCACAGAATAAAGTCAGAGTCATCAGTGGGTAGGGCCTGGGTGCGGGAGGCCAAACAAGTTCAAGACACAACCATCTGCTGACAAGGCAGTGCCCACAGTTTTTTAGGATGCATAGGTGTTATTATGTTTGGCTTTTTGCCCAGGAGAAGTAAAATAACTGGATTGTACAATGCAAACTTGCTAGACCAGCTGAGAACCGTCATCCACATGAAAAAAAAAACCCAAAAAACCAAGGTAAACTCTGTTTTGATGCAACAGGACAACGCCATAGTCCACACTTGCAAAGTTGCAGTGCATGCTGTAAAGCAAAACGGGTATGAATTAATGCCAAATCCCGACCTAGCTCCTAGTGACTTCTTCCTATTCCCAAAATTGAAAATGATATCTGTGGAGGTATTATCCAGTCTGACAATATCATAAAGATAGCTGAGGAGTGGGTCAATGGAAAGTGACTTTTTCAGTTCTGGGCTGATGGCGCTTGAACACGATTGGTCTATGTGCAAGTACCTACATTGAAAAAAAGAGGTGGATCTCAACCGGAAATATGTAAGGCTGGTTACTTTTTGACTTGCCCTCGTAAAATGCATATAACTCTTAACAAAAATCTACATGTATATTATATATATTGTAAACTGGCAACAATAACATACACATCATTTGTGACATTTTTATTGAAAGACTTTGCTAGAAATTAATAATTAATAGTGATTGTGGTCATCAGAAATGAAAACCTAGTTTGTAATTATGTAGTATTGATAAACTAAACATAAAAGCCAAATAGTGTCAAAAAACTTCATATTGAGCAATAAAGTTAATAGATGCCATACTTTTCTACGATGTTACATATAATTATTATTGTGGTTTATCTAAAATTGTCCTGTTGTTACCAGGTGGGTGAGCCCATGGGCACCAACCCTGGCACTTGCTTTCCTTGCTCTGGGACAAAAAAACATGACTTACAGTACATAAAAGCATTTGGAAAGTATTGCTCAGGCAATACAATGTCCCTTACTAGCAAAAGAAAAACTAGACACTTTAGACATTTTATATTTAGAAGTAAATTTAACTTACTCATCCTCTGTTAATGGTTTGAATTCTGCGGGATCTTCTGGATATTGCTGAAACAAATAATTCAGTATATAATATATATAAAAGATATCTTGTTACAAGTCAATAAAACACAGTACTGCAATGATCTTTTGTCTTGTGGCTCTTTTGGGCTTTTTAAAAAAAATGGCTGGGGACATGACTTTAGCAATTTAACATACAAAAGTCCATGCATTTTAAAATTGACTACAAGGCTTGCTTGAACCATTTGTTTCAGCTCTACAAATATCCAGCCACACACTAAAATCTGACCTTGGAATCTTGACTTTTGACCCATACACCTAATTGTGGTAAGTGACACATTATCTTATGTTGATATACATTTGTGCTAAGTTGAATCAAAATTTAACTAGAACTGTCTTTTCCCCTCAGGAAATAATGATAATACTCCCGCCCCGACATCTACAAGGGTTAAATGTTTTTCCCGTGACCTTGACCTTTCTGATATGACCTGATTCAAGGTCATAACACACCTTAGACGCATGAAGATTATTCATGTGAAGTTTTATGACAGTCTTCAAAAGCAATTATGAGATATAGCCTGGACATGATTTTACACGGACAGACAGATATGTGATTCCTATAAACCCCCTAAAAATAGTTTGCATATGTGTGTGTGTGTGTGTGTGTGTGTGTGTGTGTGTGTGTGTGTATAACTATAGATGTGAAAGTCATAAAGTAGATACAATTTTAAATGGAAAGACAGAGTGTCAAGTGGTAATGTGTTACCAGTTAGTCATATTACAAACTATCCTGTAATTTCAGTTAAAATTGTTCCTAAGTGAAACAGTGATGGAAAAACTTATTGCAAAAGTTAAAGCAGTGGTTTCAATAAAGCCAGCAAGGCGAAAAAAGTTGTCAGCTACTTTTTCAGATTTGGATTGATTTTGTTGCATACTTATACAAAGTCTACACTGAGAATATTTTTTACGATACAAATTACTCCTACTTTTAAGAAATTTGTCTTCTACTTGTGATTTACATGTATATAAAATAAAATCATGGATGATAAGCATATGTATGATAGGAGTACTAGAGTACTGGTAAACTTAAAATATCACTGGAGACTTTTGATTGAGCAAAGAGATACAAGTGAACTACTTTTATCTGAATGTTTTTCAGAAAATATTGCTGTATATGTGTTTAGAAAACTTAGATTTCCCAAACATTTCAGTCATTTGCTCCTGTTATCTCCTGTCAATGTATATTTTATTTTGTCTAAATGATATCATTTTCATTATTAATTTACCTTTCTACAGGCTGGGCATAATCCATTTTCATCTGTTCTTATTCTATGCCAGCAGAATCTACAAATCTGTGTTTAAAAAAATCTAGGATTAACAGGTATATTTTTATCAAAAGTTTTTACAAATGTTAATGCAAAATAATGTCTTTAAGATTGGACAGGATTAATCAGTTATTGGCAGATGTCACAATAAATAAATGTTTATCACAATATATTTCAATACAGACTGTAGGTATCACATACTATATATTTAGTGTTGTATCATCTTTGCAAGGCTTTGGAAATTTACCTTTTTGAACCAAAACAGTTATTTCAATTTTATGGCCCTTTTATTGATGATAAAATCCTATATACTGACTAAATCAGCAGATTTGTACTTGAAAATATCAGAAACCAAAACCCATGGGGATTTAACTGCTCACCTGTAGACAACATCATATTTACAGAAGCTTTATGTACCTATGCTATATATATGAAGTTTCCAGACTCCACAATTTTAGGTTCAGGATATGAAGATGTTTAAACTGTATTACTACTTCAGATACCTACTAAACATCACATACTTTGCAAAATTGGAGGAGCTTTATGCAACAATGATATACAGTCATTCTTGCTTACGGTGTACATCTGAAGAGAAATTGTGTCTTTTGAAGTTAAACAGACTTATAAATTAGCCTTTTAGTAAATAAACCTTTGATAACACAAGTTCCATGCTAAAATTACGCTGTCCAACACTTGTATTTCGGCAATTTGTTTTGATTTTTTGAATGTTTCAGAACTTCAAGTCACAAAATTTAGATTATATCTTATTAATGGATTGGTCTTTCAAACTAACCAAACATAAATAATTTTTACATATGCATTGCCTATCAACAAGGTTTTTTTATTTTGTCCAATCATGTGGTATACCCTACATTGTACCTAATACTGCATTTACATCAACATTTATTAATGCAATTCTTGGCTAAGCAAATTTTATTAATTTTTATGCCTCACACAAAAGTTGTTCAAAATTGGAGCAGTTTCTGACAAAATCAAATGCATAAGTATCAAAATAAAATGTAAGGGACCCACCTTATACTTTACCAAGGGGCCTTAACAGCTACCAGCGATCAAGGTCAATAAGCTTTGCAAGCTTGGTAGATCTTGTGATGCTATATATGAAGTTTCAAGCTTCTAAGCCTGTTAGGTTCGTGAGAAAAAGAAGTTTAAAGGTTTTACTACTTCAGGTAATGTGTAACCTTAAATGTACGTCATGGTCAACCAGCTTCACAAACTTGGTGAAATTCTTGTTCTGATGTCATATATGAAGTTTCAAGCTCCTAAGTCTTTTTATTCAAAACAAAAAACATTTTAAGATTTACTACTTTATTTCAATGTGACCTTGAATATAGGCCAAGGTCAACCAGCTTCACAAACTTAGTAGCACTTTTTGTCCTAATGTGATATACAAAGTATCAAGCTCCTAGACGTTTCGGTAAATGACAAGAAGATATAATAATGTTTTACTACTTAAGGACACAGTGACCTTGAATGTGGTTTCTAGCTCATAGGCCTTTTGGTTTAAAGGTTTTACTACTTTAGGTCACTGTGACCTTGAATGTAGGCAGGGTTCTATTATACCCTTTTATGAATGGGACTAGAACCCTTTCAATTGTAAAAATAAGCATCATAATGACCAAAATGCCAAAGATTCGGATATTTTCTAATCTTTTTCTTGGCGAGATGAAATGTATAAAGTAATAGCCCATTTTTGCAGTCACTTCCATTGTCTTCACTTGTGATTTGTTAAGCAGGAAGAGTGAAAAATTGTAATTAACAGAATCCCTTAAAGGCTCAAATTTGACTAGAATTATTTAAGACTAGCTCATTTAACTTTTAAGATTACCCATTATATATTGTTTAGTATACATTTGATAAATAATTAAATTCAGGAAAAATGGCATAGAAACAAAATCTTATTTTCAGAAGGGTCACAAAACATTCTGATTGAACCAATGAGAGGACAACATATAATTAAATTACAATATGACTGATTACCTGATATCCACATGTGCAAGGGAAAAAGTTGATGTCATCAATTTCCAATGGTTCCATACACAGTGGACACTGTAAAAAGATAAAGTAGACAATGTCTATTACTACCATATATAGCACATGAAGTTATCCAAGCTGCAAGTAAAAATTGACTAACATTGCCAGACTTTGAGAAAACTTTTCCCTCATTTTCCAGAAACTTGAATATATTCTGTTTTCAACTATGTAAACAGGAATCACTGGAAATGACCAGTTGTCAATTGGTTGTTTGATTGCAACTTAAATTGCCATGATGTACTAACATTTTTGTGCCTTTGATATTGTCAGTTAATGGGGGGGAAATGTCAAAGTGTATGTTTGGTTTTGTTAGTAAATCCTGATATACTTAGTTCTGTGTAACTTTTATCCTAAAATTTGATATCATTTGTGGAGGATGTACCTACTGGTATATAGACAAGAGGAGCTTCCCCGAGCATCTGACCTCACTTCCATGGTGCATGTTCACATACCGGTTTTCAAAGTTTTTGCTTTGCTTTCAGGATTATGATTTGGACATCAACCGGTATGTTTGTTTGATACAGATGTTGTCAATACATGTACTTCAATAAGTCCTCCTCTTTTTGAAATGTTACTTAAAACGTACTAAATGCAGATATAAAATACAAAGTAACATAACACTTACTTCGACTTGTTCCTCTCCAGACATTGCTGATATGATGATATCTTTCAAAACAACTTCCTATAATAGAAGTAATATTAAATAAGAGATCTGTGGATCATGTCGCATCAGCATTTTTTCAGCTATTCATGACAAGAAAATTTTTCTTATTAAACTCAAGGATTACTGTACAATGTACATGTGATCATAATTTCATATGGTGTGCGACTTTTGTGCAGCAAATCAGGGCCCACACTGCCCAAGTTTTTTTGTTGTTGCAAATTTTTAACAAGAGTAAAAATTTCAAGTCTTCTAGGACTTTTCTATTTCAAGATGAATTTTTTATTGCAATTTATAAATAGGGTTGCAAATTGCGACTGACACTAGTGACAGTGTGAGCCCTGCAATATTTGTGATATGTTTGGTACAATGTACTACATGTACTACTATGTTTCCACATATTACAAAGTCTCAAATTTTCTCTTTTATTATCATTGCTAGGCATGAAAAAGTTGTTCAAAATGTTTATACCTAATAAATATTATAGGTGGAAAGTGCATAGCTTCCTAGACTTTTCTCTAGACTCCAAGCAAATACATGTAGTGATATTTCTTAAATCTTCAATACATTAATGACCCTTGTATACATACAATTGTGATGTCGGGTAATGTTAGGGTGTGGTCATGAACGGATATGCCAATTTGATACATAGAAGTCATGGGTAGACCAAAGAATTTCACAAAAGCATTGTCAAAAGATGCAATTTTATTTGCTGGCAACATTTTGTGATATGACGATCAACATAAAAAGCGAAAAGAAATGATATGGGGCAAGATTCTAGACCGGAACTGATCTGGACCGTCATTTTAAAGTACAATTCCAGACCCAAATTGTCTCCATTACATTTTCAATTTGCTCATCGATCTTGATCATTATAACGTTTAACAAATGTAAGCTAGTATGAAAGCACGCCAGTGATTGATACTTGTTTACAAATTCATGGTTATGCGTTGTACTGGAAATATAAAGCGTAGTGAGCAATTTAAATGCATTTTGGTACGCTTTTAATTAAATTTTAAAGCATCTTTTTAAAAAGTCATAGCGTATTTACACAGATACACCTTTTATCTGAGGCTCTGCATGCTGGTAGAAAAGAAACTTTACTGATTCCTAGTTGTGATTTGGTTTTTAAAGCCCAGTCAGGAGATGGTGACTATCATAAAGAAATGAATGGGCAACTGCATCTTGATTGGTTTGAGCATCAGTTATTGCCTGCTCTTACAAATCCGTGTGTAATAGTACAAGATAATGCTCCTTATCACAATATTAGAACCGAGCACCACACCTACTTCGAACACACGCAAAAAATGAATTGGGTGATGACCCTATTGTTGTCCATTTCACAGGGTGTACAGGTTTTACCTATACATAAAATGAACTGTTAATATACAAGAAAAAACAATATCAACACTGCCAGCACCAATAATCAATAAATGAACATCATAAAATAAACTTGACTGGGTCAGGACTCGCAATTTGAATTCATCTCTAAATAGAAAATATGTTCTAGAAGACATAATATTTCTACTTTTGTTCAAAATTTGCAACAAAAATTTTTTAGCCAGTGTGAAACCTGTGGGTGGTAACATCACAAACGGACTAGTCCTTTATTATGCAAATGCACGTGTTAGAGCTTATCAAAGGGACTAATACAACATTGAATCCCCCTAAAAGTTGCAAATTTTCAGTATGAAACGCATTATTTTGAGTAACTTATGTCAAAAAAGAAAATTCCCTGTACTAGGTAGAGAAATTATAAATGCTTTTACATTTGGTTCTTTCTCAGTTTTGTATTTATATGTCTTTTTAATGGAACAAAACTGGGGATCTGGTATTAATGGAAACATAGTAGTGTGTACTAATGGCAAGCATTATAGTGCTAGTACACAAGTATGCAATGTCATAAAACGTCACAGACCACTTATCCATGATACTGGAACTGAAATAACTACTGTAGGAACCACTGTGACTGACAGTGAAATTCTCTTTATATCCATAGAAAATCAAATAAATTTGAATAAAGGTCGATATTTTTCACTTACTTGTACCTAGTCGTAACAGGAAATCTGTATGCGTATCCGCGATTAGCCCAAAATATATCTGTATAGGGATTGGTGCTATGGGGATTTAACATGTTGAAAAACTATGCCAATGGTGGCTTCTGTTGCACATATGACGTAAAACGTCACCAAGGACATCACTTCCGGTGTAAACATCGTCATTTTTGCATGTGTAAAATCCCCATACCGCCAACATTTTCCTTTTTACAGACATACTTTATGACAATCGCGGATGCGCATACAGATTTCCTGTTACGACTAAGTACAAGTAAGTGAAAAATATCAAACTTTATACAAATTTATTTGATTTTCTATGGGTATAAAGAGAATTTCACTGTCACAGTCACAGTGGTTCCTACAGTAGTAAATATTTATGATGAGGAAAACATTGAGAGAGAGAGAGAGTGAGAGATGAGAGAAGAGAGACTCACTATGATACGAAATTTATTGTAGGAATTTGTAACACTTCACTATCATATGGTACGAAATGGTAGTTATGTAGTTGTAATATATGGTAAAATGGCTTGAGTGTATGGTACAAAATGGTAAAGATTATGGTAAGAAATGGACATGGTACGAAATGGTAGCTGATATGGTACAAAATGACTATAATTCCAGGAAAACCCCTCTTTGGTTGACGAAAAATGAATAAAATGGTGGTAGAGGTGTATCTGCACATTGGATTTTAGTCATAGGCGACTGTGATAAATTAATAAATATGGTTAGCTCATTACGATTACAATATAAAAGAAATAAAATAAAATATAAACCTCTTTTTAAACGAGAAGATTAGAAAATTCGTGTCACCTCTTACAATTATAGAGAATGGACCTTTCTAAATTTAGTAGACTAAATAATTCTGAAACATGCCAACAAATTCCATTGATTTATTTTTTTCTATTCCCCCGTCATTTCAGGTGTTCAGTAATGGACAGATCTACTCTACACCATGGCACATTATTTTTTAGGAGTCCCATCTGTAGTTACAACTTACGGTCTGCATAAATTATGAGCAAAAACCTTGACTAGGTTGTTTACCATGATGTTAAAGCAAATCTTCAAATTAATTGTAATAATGTATAATATCGAAAATAACGTCCACTCTGTTTTCGGAACACAACTTCGACTGTCTGAAGTAAATACACAAGTCGTAAATCCGTTAGGTTACTTGCAAACGAAATAAAACATTACGAACTACAGTATCACCAGCGCCGAGACGGGCGTTTTCATACAATTATCCACGTCTTCAGGTTTCGAAGGTGGCAAATATAGTTTTTGGGGGAAATACAAAGTTAGAATGTTAAATCTTAACCAATAATAGAATTGACAATTGGAACAGGTAACTTACAATATCGAAATTTTTATGGAATCCCCCTTTCCTTACTCGATGACACAAATTGTTCTATCGCGCAACAGACTAGCGCAAATGCCCGGATGTTTAATAAATCTCGCGAAAATACACGTTACTTTACATAAAGGTTAAAAATGTGTAGTCGGAATCACTTTATTTTCATTTACGTACCATCTCAATTTATATCAAATATTTTTTAATCACATTACACATATTATTCAGCACGATCCATATCTCCCAACGACATTTAATTTTATTTAATACACAAATCCTATCATCTGGCTGCATTGAGTTTCACAGACAATGTTTGATGAACAACTCCTACCAAAGACGGAAGACAACAGTCATTCTATTGATACTAGAATGGAGTCAAACCTTAAGTAAATACAACAGAAAATATTTTAGGTGATTGGTTTCAGGAAAGGTCTTATTATTAAAAAATTCTAACCATTTCAATTCAGTGGAATTTGGCTTTTTAAAAAAGCAATGGGGTCAGAGTATTTAACGCCAAGGAGTAGTTTTAATGTCCAGCAAACGCCCAGGATTTTTAGTGCGTCCAGGAATTTATCATACATGCTACAAAGCTGAAATTTGGATATATTGATATAATAATATTTTTGTTACACGTGAAAAATAAGAATAATAAGAAATGTAAAAGATATGTTATATTTATTACATGTCATATAGCGACAACCACTGTATAACATATACAAAGGGGAACAACTATCAGACTATTGCAGTTGCTTAACCGTTCTTTATTACTCTGAGACTTTCCATGGTGCATGGTGCTGCATCCTCTAATTTAGAATTTGAAATACTTAGTAATGGAATAAGAGTTTAAACAAAAACAAGGCAAAATTACCAAAATAAATTATCTTGATAAGATAATTTAATGGACATTCGGACAGACTGATATTCCACCCCACCAAAAAAAAAAATGTCTTTTAATCATCAAAATGTATTTATTAATGCATTATTTACTACCAGTCTGCACCAGAAAAGTTTCGGTCCTTTTTAAGTGTTGTTTATTAATCTAATTAAAAATAATTCGTGATTGGTATGCTAAAAATAGCAGTTTTCCTTAGTCACACTGAGGAACTAATACCTTAACAAAATAAAGTCGGTCCGTGTTGGAACGAATTAGGATATGAAGATATAGAAGTGAGTACCGGTTACTTTTGAAATGTATTGCTTTTTATTTTGTTCTTCGATCCACATCAGCATTTGTAGTTGACACGGACGCTGATAGTGAAAAACTTGATCGTAATGCGAATTTTAAGCTACTTTTACATGGACGGGCTTAGCTACATCGGGCAAAATTACAACGTTTTTCTGTGTTTTCCGTGTGAAAATTTTATTAAAATTTTAAGTTGTGTCCAAAAATTTAATGTCAATTTAAAGAATATTTATCTGGGAACAAAATGACACCAAGATCACGATGATCGGACACAAATTAAAAAAGTAATGTAGAATTTTGTCGGCGCATCTACAAGTCAAAGATCTGATTCGTTGTTCCCCTTTACTCTTTTTTATATACTTATCGGTATTTTTTAAATGACATTATGAAACTGGCCTCTGTGCATCCACATCCCTAATAGTGAGCAGGGGGCGAGAAAAATTGTCGCTCAAATGTCTACCATATATTTGGAATTTCGCTTAAATGGTTTGAAATTCTGTCGCTCAAATATCCATTACTTCGTCGCTCAAACGTCCGTTTGTTTCGCTATTTTGTCCTATGCTTTCGCTCAAATGACCAATGCCGATTTGGGTCACTCTTTCTGACGATCACTTTACGTGAAACTGTTCAGACTAAATTATTCCAGTTCCATTCCGGCGTTGGACATTTGAGCCACCCAAATATCATGGCTTATCCGTAAATGTGAACAGTGTTCTTTCCTGTTACCTGTCTGTAGAAACCACTATAGGCTTTTCGCCTCTCTGGTCCATTTTAATGAAGTTCTTCAAACTAATTTCTGTTCTATCCGGTTCTGGTTCGTAAATGGTCGGGTGGAAAATTACCTCTACTTTGAAGTGCCCCTATAACTGTATAACATTTTTTGCCACAGTCATCTAAACAGCTAAACGAGAGGTTTTACTTTCCGAAAGTTCGTCCTGTTTTTTGTTTAGTACAAACTAAACATTTTCCTTTATGACATCTGGTACAGAAGCAAAAGTTTCTTTGTGCAAGATAAGATGGGAAAAAAATCAGTTCTTAAAAATGTGCCTTCTAGGCCTCCTGGGCGTTAATTACTCTGACCGCTCCACACAGTGTTGACATGAAAACAACTTTATCACTTATATTTGAAGGGTGTGTTTAGCTACAGACAAAATGTCTTTTAAACGAGATGGAGATGATAAAAATTTGCTGGGAAATTTAAGGGTAAATACCCAGTAGTAGCTACTAACGTGGGGAAAGTTGTTTATAGACGACGATTTGTGATAAAGGATTGATATAATCCCCCCCCCCCCATTTTAACCACATCGTTTCATGGTTCTCTGTGCAAATGAGATAATCAATTAAATATTAGACCTAATATATTTCTGTAGCATAGGCATTCGTATGTGTATATAGGCCTACATGTCTGGTTGCATGTAGCTCACCTGACCGAAGGTCATGTGAGCTTATAGTTTTCCTATGTGCGTGTGTTTGGCGTGTATGTACGTATTCGATAATGTTATCCGGGTGAAAATATGTCCGGGAGGATATAATTTCATGGTAAAATCTATCTGGTGTTATGTGTCGTTAACACTTTATTACATCTTCTCCGAAACTACTTGAGAGATTTCAATGAAACTTGGTCAGTTCTAACTCTATATTGATGGACCCATGCAATTCAGATTTGTTTGTGACCTTGCCATGCATTGCTATCAAAACTAGGTCATGTGGGGTGATAAAATAAAAAAAATCATCTCCGAAACCCATGATTGGAGAGAAAAATGTCTGATGTGATATTTGGCTTCTCTAGGGTCATATGGCTATAAGTTTCTTCATGTGAAATTCGGACAAAAAATAGGTTATGCATGTTATGCATTTCAGAGTAAAATACATATATTTTCACAGAACAAGTGAAATATATATGTATTTCACTGCTGTGAAATGCATTTTATCAGTTAAATATTTTCCATTATTTAATAACTAATTATAAATAATTTTAACATATTTTTATTATGAGATGGTTAAGCTCCTACTAAGCCTCAAGGCCTAAAGCTGTTGGACTCTAAGAAGTTAGTAGAGCTGATTGGCCTTTACCTCCATTCAAGGTCACAAGGCCAGACTGTTATATTATAGATCTTAAACACATTTTGTTATGAAGCGAAATGTTTGTAAGCTTGAAGCTTCATATACAGCATCAGCACATGAAGCTGGTTATAAAAACATTGAATCAGTATAATAAAACTAATACTGATAACTTGCTTTCAGAAAAGAAGAATAAATGAACTATTAGGAGAAGATGTTCCCAAGGATGAAGCTTTATTACTCAGTAATGGAAGGTAAGTTATTCCAAGTACTTAAACTGAAGTTTCTAAGTCTTTTAGCTTTGTAATTGT
Organism: Anadara kagoshimensis; assembly: GCA_021292105.1. Lineage (NCBI taxonomy): Eukaryota > Metazoa > Mollusca > Bivalvia > Arcoida > Arcidae > Anadara > Anadara kagoshimensis. The sequence goes on from CM037864.1 coordinate 24,485,029, forward strand.
AACAAATAACCAAGTTCCACTTGTGATTCCTTGCTTTTATGACAGAATTGTTTGAAGTGCAGTGCCTCTCACCTTTTTGGTTTTAATCACACTCTGAAAAATCCTAGAGTAAAAAACCCAGTTATTGCAGAAGGTTGAGAATTTTTTGCACTCTGGCATCAGTTGGTCTACTGGTAACTGCTTAAAGATTAGATGTACAAAATCACAAGGTAAGATGTTGATTTCATTAATTTTATTTATTTGTGAAACCAAAATGGGTTGTGTCCCCCAAAATCTGACATCAGGGGCCAGTTGCACAAAAGATGAGTCAATTTAACATGTTTAACGACTTGTTAAAATTTACTGTAATCATCTTTTGTCAAGTTTTGTGCAACCGGCCCCAAGAATGTCCCTCTGTGAGAGCTGAAGGTGTGCAACACTGTGACAACAATGACTGGATATCTTAACATTACTGGAGTCTGGATGTCAATGGAGCAACAATCTAGGGCCTGAAAACTTATTTGAAGTTTAAATATTGATAGATTAACAGGTGAGGTACACTGTCGTGGGTCAGAAATACTGCACATAATTTTGTGCAGTTGAGTTACACTGTCTCAGGCCTGAAATACTGAACTAAAGTTAATGCAGATGAGCTACACTGTTTTGGGCCTGAATTACTGAACTAAAGTTTGTGTAGGTGAGCTACACTGGCTCGAGCCTGAAATACTGAACTAAAGTTTGTGTAGGTGAGCTACACTGGCTCAAGCCTGAAATACTGAACTAAAGTTTGTGCAGGTCTGCTTCACTGTTTGGACCAACAGACTGTAGAAGTTAATAATATGTAATTGTTGTTTTTTTAAAAATTAAATTTCAGATATACATGTTTGGTATGTAATCACAGGCCTATATTTGATACGGTTTACATGTTAACCATTCACAGAAAAAGCAAAAAACATGCTATAAGTAAGTATACTATTGTGTAAATGTAAATTATACAACCCTGTGTCTATAATATCTATTCAGTAGGACTTTTGATTATTTACCAGTACCTATCCAATGGTTCATAATTGGCGTCTATAATGGCTAGCCATTAGGACTTCGAACTTCATATATGACTCAGGTCAAAAAGGTTACCAAGTTTGTGAAGCTGGTTGACCTTGACCTTCATATCGGCTCTGAATTCATATCTATTTTGAAGATTCTTTACTTCATTTTCGTCCCTTAGTGAAACCACAAAAATGATAATTTTTACTGATTCCACAAAAATTTTGCCCCATGAAAATAAAACCACTCACAGTATCAAAACCTCAAATCATCTTGTTTCATGGACTGCTTTGATGATTGAAACTTCATATATAGAATCAGGGCATAAAGCTCTACCAAGTTTGCAAAGCTGATTAACCTTGACCTGCATTACAGGTCACAGTGACCTGAAGTAGTTAAACCTTAAAATGATTTTTTGTCATAAACCTAGAGGACTATGAGCAAGGAAATTCATATATAGCACCAGGACAGAAATTTCCACCAAGTTTGTGAAGCTTATTGACCTTGATCTCAGGTGACTGTTCTTGTTTTCAATATCTTTGACAAGTACATGTTTTGTACCTGGCAAACCAGAATTGACAGAGTTATTGCCCTTTGTTTATCATTCCCTTATATAGGTATTACACAATAGTCTATTGAGAGAGGATTAGTATCTCTTTTGATGCCTTGTTAATACTTTTAAGACCCCAATTTTCGTTCAAACTTCATCAGACTTACTCAGAATATGCCTCTCGACAAATCTAGTTCAATTTCCAATATGAGCCATGTTGGGTCAATTAGTAGGTCTGTAAGGTCATATCTTAGAAAAGGTTGTTAACACCAAAAAATCCCAATATTACTCCAATCCTCATGAAATTTAATCAGAACGGTTCCTTTTTCCCAAAAACTAGGTCATTAATGAGTATGGGCCATGTTGGGTCAATAAGTAGGTCATTAGGTCAAATGGTAAAAATCTTTTTAAATACACCAGAGGCCCTCAAACTTCATCAGACTTGTTCAGAATGATTCTCTTGACAAATCTAGGCTAATTTCATATATTTGTCATAACCTCCATTCAATAAGTAGGTCACTAAGCCAAATCATAGAAAAACCTTGTTAACTCCAGAAGCCTTAATATTACTCCAATCTTCATCAAACTTGATCAGAATATTCTTCTTGAAAAAACTAGGTCAAGATGATGTATTGGTTATGTTGTGTCAATATGTAGGTCACTAGGTGAAGTCAGTCATAGAAAAATGTAGTTAACTGATACAAACACCTTGTAAACACTCAAGAAGTGAAATGTGTTGTTTACCAGTAATAGTCATCAAACTTGCACAGAATTAACTTATTTACATAAACTAGACCAAAAAATGAGTTATGGGTTCAAACACTTGAAGAACTCAGTTAACCTTCTGTAGGTTGCATTTTCAAAATGAAGCTAAATGTGCATTATTCTCAGGTGAGCGTCCAAGGTCTCATGGCCCTCTTGTTTAGAAAATTTGATGTGGGTAATATGTAAAGGTTTGATAAATTTGTAAATTATTGAGGAACACTGCATATACTTTACCCTAACATGTAGTTGTGAGGTATTGTGTGATGTACTAGTTATTTATTGTGCCCAACTATCCTTTCATTTGTCTGTTTATTCTTTAAAACTACTAAATACCACAATTTTTAGTACAATTTAATACAGAAAAATACCACCCACTCCCCCAAAATATATACATATAATAAATAAAAAATGTTCATAGATTTATTGCATTTAATATTCCATTAGATGTCCTATTTTTGCATTTCCATCTGGGTTTACAGAGCAAAACTGTCCAAAAAAAGTAACTCCATCCAGAAACGTGTCCAAGTATTACCTATGATACAACAGTATATTGGTTATGATTTTTTAGGTGAAGAGTACCACAGACAGCAGCAGAAATCGTTGGAAGATTTAATACAGAAACGAAAACATGAACATTATCTTGTAGACGGTACAACAAAAATACAACAGGTAGGTATAAACCTAAACTGTAGCCCACTAATTTGCTAGATCTGACCTGTGGATAATTGTGTTTGGGGAAGGATACAAGGAATAGTAAAGAGAAGAAACACTTAAAGAAGAATCAAATCTGCACTGTATATTCTGTCCCAGAATACTATAAATCTATCACTTCATAGGGGAAATAAATGAATTTGGCCATGAAAGCAGGTGTGGTCACATTGGGCACAAGTTCATTTGTAATAATGACATTGAATTTTAAAATTGGACACCACTTGAATTTTAAAATTGGACACCATTTGAATTTTAAAATTGGACACCATTTGTATTAAGTAATATTTGAGTACTGACTAATCGTGTCATTTAACAGAATTATTGTCTCTAATCATAAATGGAAGTAAACATCTTTTTTTAAATAATGAATAAAATAATGGATACTTTCAACTGTTTCTAAATTTGTTTCTCCAAGCTGTCTGATTTTCTATGGCCCACCCTGTATTTACAAGACCAACACTTTCTCTTAATGATAAAACTATATGCCTGATAATTAAAATCATGAAAATAATAAGTCTCCCGGTCTTGATTGGATTCCTGGTGATATTTTGGAATGAAATAAAAGATTATCTTTATGCTTGTTTAATTGAAAACTTTCACAAGAAATGTCTTGCACTCATTCATAAAAAAGTGGCCAATTTTGAGTGTCAATTTATAACTGAGGTCTTTAATCTAGTATCTTAGTACACTGGCAAATTCAATTTGTTTTCAATTTCAGGCCACCATCAAGTATAAAGCATTTGTATATTAAATCATAGATTATAAGTTCAGAGAAATCTGATCATATGTAACACATGTAACTGTTTAGCTCATGCTCCTAGGGGAATATAAGGATATATCACTGAGTTCAAGAGATACGATTTCTGACGCCTTTGACACATTTTTTCGAATAGCAAAATTTTAAATATTATATGTACATTTGTGAATTTTTTAAACTTATTCGATCACAGCAGCATCTACCTAAGTACAGAGTGTTAATTTCTCCATAGTGGAACTTTAAACTCCATAGTGTTATTCTAAATTCCAAAGTCCATTTTCTCGCAAAGAAGGAGATTAGGATAACAACAACAACAGGAACTAAAGGCTCAGATAAGCTATTTTGATGGTTCACAATCCATTATCTGTTGTGTATCAACTTTTTACAGTTTAATCATCTCCTCCATAAGAATGAGATCAAATTTTATAAAACTTATCATTCCTGGATGAAAGCTGGGCAGATTTGCACAAATAATAGTTATGTCCCCTTGGGTCCTATATGGGCAAAAGATATAGTGAAAATCATAAAATATCTTCTTTTATATAGCTTAAATATTTCTTGTATAACAATTTATACACAGCTAGTTTCATATTAACACCAATTCTTATCAGGAAATTGCTGAAACTTGTATATATTTGTTATGGTAATATACAAAATGTATTTGGAAACTAAACTTTTGTATAGGCATGTTAGAATATTGTAGGTAATTATATACAGGTTAACGTCATTTTGATATACATGTATACTATGGGTTCAAAGAGGTCAACTTCAAAGATGCATACAAACTCTAAAATACATGTAGTTAATTATCTGGAAAACTATAAACTTTTTGTATAGGCATGTATATAAGAAAATTAATGCTAATGATGCTGAAGTCATTTCAATGTATACTGGTAGTTAAATTTATGGATTCAAAGTTCAAAGTCACAGCTGCATAAGAATACTGAAATGGTTAATAAAATGGAATATATTTTGTTAACTCTAAAAATATTGGAAAAAATTTGAGGGTCAAATATAAATAATAATAATAAAAAAAAAATGTTATTGACTACCTACTGATATCGGAGATATTGAGTATTAAGATCCCTGAATCTCTTTGAATTTATTGTTATTTGTCTTCAGAATTTATTGTTATTTGTCTTCAGAATTTGTTGTTATTTGTCTTCAGAATTTATTGGTATTTGTCTTCAGAATTTATTGAAAAAAGGATCAAGTTCTATTCATGTGTTCTTGATTGAAACTGATTGGTACTTATGGATACCGGGTATTGTTAATATGTTGATGGAAAATGTAGTTTCCTGTCATTGTTAAGACAACAGACATGATAATGTTTAGAAGTTGTAATCACTGAAACTACATGTATTGGTAAAAAAAATGGAAAGTAAGTGGAACAGGGGAATATGAAATTAACTTCACATCTTGATAATATTCTCTCCCAAATGTTTGCATATATTTATTTGTGTCTTTTTATGTTTATTGCAGGCAAAACATGCACGACAAGGTCTTGGTTTAGGTACTCCCTATGATCCAAGAGTGAAAAAACAAAAACCCAATGACCGAAAAATAAGACTAGATTTAATGGGAAAATCTGATGGATCAGAGTCTGAGAAATCCAAGGAATTTATTACTTCTTTTAAAGGACCTGGGAAAGCTAGAACACATTGTGTTACAACTGACAATTCTGGGAATTGGTCTGTTGGTCATAATGAATTTTTAAACAAGAACGAGAAGGCCATTTCTTCATCTAGTAAACAGTTTAAAGACTTTAGTAAAGAAGAAACAGCTGATTTTTGCCAAAATGATTTGAATGAAGAAACTTCACTAAAAGGTGTTGAGGGAACAAACACAGCTTTTGTGAAAGCAGGAGAAGTCTTGTTGTCGCATCCAAAACAATTGAGCAAAATATTTCATAAAACCTCTGAATTTACAGGTCATATAAAACCTTATAAAAGTAGAACTAATCGGATAAAACTAACAGAGAGTTTAAATAACACCTCCTTATCATCAAACAATGATACCATGGATTTTACAGGGAACAGGCAAATAGAACAAAATACAAACAATATCAATAACTCTATAACAAATGAAGAATTGTTAAGTAATTGTAATTTATTACAGCCACCTGCACCACTTCTACTGACGTCAACACACTGTTATACTGATGTTTCAAGGCATGATGGTAATTATTTAGAGAAGTCAAATGTAAACAAGATTGGAAATAAACATGTAAAATTGTCTACTAAACATATATGTACAAACATTAACAGAAACAAGAAAGATCGAGAAACAAACAACCACGGCATACACTTAAAAGGAGGAAAAACATCCACAGATATAGTAAATAAAAACAGCAAGGCTGAACAGTATCTTCATTATAGAGGGTAGGTATAATTATATACATATAAACCTATCTGATACAGTGACCATTTTGATATAATGATGGTCTTGGGTTTAAAGGTCAAGGTAACAGATGGAAAAGAATACTAAATTGGTTATCTAGTATGGAAATCTATAAATTTGTTGTATAGGCATGTATATAAGAATATTGTAGATATTGATATAACAATCATTTTGATATATAGATGAAGGTCATGGGATCAAAGGTCAAGGTTACAGATGTTGGAGAATTCTGAAATGGTTTATTATGAAAAATGTGAACTTTTTATATAGGCATGTAAATTAAAATATTGTAGGTATTAATGCAATGGTCATTTTGTTATGTAGATGAGTGTTATGAGTTCAAAGGTCAAGGTCACACTTTGGAAAAATACCTTCTGAAATGGTTAATTATTTGGAATATTATAAACTTTATATATAATACAAAATAATATAAGGCATATATAATACATATTAGAATATTGTAGGTATTGATACGAACACCATTTCAATTTTATTCTCACCTGAGCTAAAACACCTTGGTTTATCATTTTTAACCCCCTAAACTGGTTGTGTAAACTTTTGTATAACCAGCTTCGTGAAAATTATAGTTTACAAGGCGGTTTTAGGGGTTAAAAATGATAAACCAAAAAAATATCAAAGTTATTTCTTAAGGAAACCAAAACCCTTTATTATTCTTCAATTTTCAAAAAACTTCATCAGAATATTTCTTGTCACAAAAGGGACGTCAAGTGAATGTATGGACCACGATGAGTTTATAAATAGCTCACCAGGCCAAATCACAGAAAAATTTTAGTAACACTGTTGGGGCCATAGTTTTAGTCCAGACTTCATTAAACATGCTTGACAAAAGCAAGTTAAAATATTTATTTGAGTCATATTGGGTTAACTGAGCTCAATCACAGAAAAAAACATGTTAATTTTCTTGAAGCGACAGTTTTAGTTTAATTGAGGTATCGGTCGTATCTTTTATTTCAAGCTTACTAGGATAGATGATATTTACATAGTCTCCAAATTTAGGATTGTTAAGAGACAGAACGTCATCTATATATCTGTATGTGGAGTTGAATGATTTGGTGACAGTCTTCTCTCCAGATTTAACAAGGTTCTGCATAAATTTTGCTTCACAAGAATAAAGAAATAAATCAGCAAGCAATGGTGCACAGTTTGTACCCATTGGTATACCGATTGTTTGCTGGAAAATTATATTATCAAACATATGTGTTATCTATCAAAAAGACCAACATTTTGTTGATGGTATCTTCAGTATATTTTTGTTTGGAATCTGTATGATGCTTGACAAAATAACCAGAATCTATGTTCAGCACCAGATATTTGTAAAAGAATGACAAGTGAATAATTTGACAATTGTCAAAATATGTGTTAAGTTTTACCAAAAATGATTTAGTACATTTAGATGAGCCTGCTATATATCTTTCCTTGTATGGATTTTTATGGAGTTAAGGAATCCATTGCAAGTAAGGAAGATCAAGTTCTTTCTCTTTAAGATACCTAAAGACTAGAGAACTCCCCTATGTTTGGAAAGAACTTCATCTCTGGTCAAAATAGTTTAGTATATGCAGGGTTATCCGATATACTACCTAATCAAATTATACAGTTTACATGGCGGTTTTAGGGGTTAAAAATGATAAACCAAAAAAATATCAAAGTTATTTCTTAAGGAAACCACAACCCTTTATTATTCTTCAATTTTCATCAGAATATTTCTTGTCACAAAAGGGACGTCAAGTGAATGTATGGACCATGATGAGTTAATAAATAGCTCAAACAGGCCAAATCATAGAAAAATTTTAGTAACACTGTTGGGGCCATAGTTTTAGTCCAGATTTCATTAAACATGCTCAGAATGGTCCTCTTGACAAAAGCAAGTTAAAATATTTATTTGAGTCATATTGGGTTAACTGAGCTCAATCACAGAAAAAAACATGTTAATACTCTTGAAGCGACAGTTTAAGTTCAAACTTTATCAAACCTACTCAGGTGGTTTCTCTTGACAAAAAACAAAGTTCTGGTGGTATATTGGTTATGTTGAATTAATATATAGATGTACTGAAGATTTTAGCAAATTGTATCATCATTTTCAGTAATGTGAGAGGGTTGTTATGTATTATGTAATGTGTATTGTACGATATCTTGAACGCACTCAACTAGAATAGTAAAATGAATATTATGGGAGCAATTACTTAGCACTTATGGTATCCATTTTTGGTAAGCTGTGAATATATTTGGGATCATCTGGCAGAAATCTTTCGTACTTTCAAAATACGCTTCAGAATGAAATGCACTTGCAATAGAGATATGCCTACAGCTTTGGCAATATCACAAATCCTGGTTCTGCCATCACTTTCAATTATTGCCCCAACTTTTGAGACATTTGCCTTACCTGTTGCAGTCACAAGTCTGCCAGATTTTGCTGCATCTTTGACAGACACTGTGCCAGTCACAAGTTTCTTTTTCCAACTAAAGCAGTCTTACGAGATATCCTAACAGACCCATAAACTTCCCCTAAATAAAATCTGTATTACCAAATTACCAAGTTTTGTGCGAACTTTTATATAAGCTCTAATTTCTTCAATATTCTCAAACTGTTTCCCAACCATTTTTACAACAGTGTTCAATGACTTGCTCTATTGAAATGACTATATTTTAAAACTATGCGTTTGTACTGTTAGAAAGTTATTTAATAGAGCTATTCAAGGGTATCATCGTCAGCAAAATCATGCAAAGTTTTATCACGCTGTGGTGCAATGTACCTTTCCAATGAGATATCCAGAGAAAAATGGAATTGTCCAATCACTCCTACTGTATGGGGCACTGTTATTATATAAACGATGAACGATGTTTATAGGAATCGACCCGTCTGTCTGATTGACCGTCCCAATATCGTGTCCGCTTCATTACTTAGATGTCTATGGATGGATTTTGATCAAACTTTGCACAAAGTTAAACCAACACGAAGCGATGTGTCGCATACCAAATTTATGGGCATAAGTCAAAGGTCAAGGTCAGGAGGTCAAGGGGGGGGGAGAGAGAGAGAGAGAGAGAGAGAGAGATATATTTGGCTCTCAAGAGACGGTTCTAGTTTAATGTAGTGATATTTTGTTCTTATGAATAATAATGTAATGAGTCTGACTTGTGTACACTTGCCTAAAACTCCATGTACATATTTTGACAGGTGATCAATTTAAAATCCCCAATACAACCTTATTATAATACATGTACCTAAGATAATAAATGTAATACAATATCATTTATTACACCAAAACAATCTGGCCTACTACCAATTACATATCAATTTGTAAGCTCAAATAATTTTGTTGCAATTTTTCAAATATTGATATTGCAGGGCAGGATGGAAGAAAGATTTAACTGGAAAATGGATAAAGGATGAAGATGCCGAATTTGATTCCGACGAAGAACCACCAGATTTACCTTGAATATTTCTTGGCATATTGTAAAATAAATTATGTGTATTTATCAAAAACATGATTTCCATTGCATTTTTATGATTGGTACTAGGTATTTATTGTGCCATCAGTTGGTTTCCAAAGTCATGGCCATTTTCAACTGGAATGAAACACAAATACCGTATTTAACTTAAAACATATGCTGTATTCTTATTTAAACACATTCTGTTTATATGGGTTTCTTTTCTTAATTTGCTGACCTCTGACCTTGGTTTTTTTTATATAGTTTTTTTTTTTTGGCATTAGATAATAGGATAATGGAATACAAGCATAATCATCCCAGGTAGAAACCATATTCCTACTCTGGGATGATGTGATTACTGCTTAATGTTTTTATTACTTTTTAGGCCACCTGTGACCATAGTGTTTGTCGTTGTGCATCGTGTGGAATGCGATGTAAACGATAAATATATTTGTAAAACCTTAAAACATCTTGTCATGAACCAAAACTCATATAAATCAAAACAAACATACTAATCCATGTCTGAATCACAATCCAGAACCAAAGTAAAAACTTTGAAACTTTTTACATGTTTTAATTTAGTTTAGATACATAAACTTCCACCAGGAAAGTGAGGCCTGGTGCTCCGGAAGGGTAAGCACCTCCTGTTTAGCTAGCTACACCTGCCACGTGTGTAATCAAAATTGTGTGAAAGGAACATGGAACTATGAGACGTCAAATATATTCAGGGCAATCCTGGACACAGAGACATCAAATTTATCAACAATGATGACAGTCATAAAATTTTTTGAGGGCCTTGATAAGCTTAGGCTTGCAATATTCCTAGGTCAACAATTTATTTGCAAGCAGCCTGCTTCCTTATACAAAGTTCCCATAGTGGGAACAAGCTCAGCCATAGCGTATTAATTGGGAAACAAATACACCATATGCAGGAAAAGCAGGTATATTGCTGCATAGAAAAAGAAAGTTTACAATAAAAAAATTGAACTCATCACATTTGTCATAAAGTTTCAAATGTTGTCTTTCGTGGGCGTCATAATTCAGGTTTAAGTCTAAATATGAAGCAGAACTTGAGGTATCAGTCGTATCTTTTATTTCAAGCTCACTAGGATAGATGACATTCACATAGTCTCCAAATTTAGGATTGTTAAGAGACAGAACGCCGTCTATATATCTGTATGTGGACTTGAATGATTTGGCGACAGTCTTCTCTCCAGATTTAACAAGGTTCTGCATAAATTTTGCTTCATAAGAATAAAAAATACAAATCAGCAAGCAATGGTGCACAGTTTAACCCATTGGTATACCGTTGTTTGCTGGAAAATTATATTACAAAACACAACAAATATGTTATCTATCAAAAAGACCAACATTTTGTTAGGGTATCTTCAGTATATTTTTTTTTTGAATCTGTATGATGCTTGGTTAGAAATACCAGAATCTATGTTCAGCACCAGATATTTGTATCTTGCTTACTGTTTTTTGTAAAAGAATGACAAGTGAATAATTTCTTTAAGATGTTCTTTCAATGAGGATAGTGGTGTAACAGTGTAGAAAATCAAATGTTTTAATATTTTTAACACGAGAAAGTATTAGAAGCAAGATGTTCAAGTAATTCTTTAGAATTTTAAGAATATTCCAGATGTAGATTATACTTTTCTGAATATGACCTAAGACCATTTTTGAAGATTGTCAAAATTTGTGTTAAGAGTTACCGATAATGATTTAGTACATTTAGATGAGCCTGCTATATATCTTTCTTTGTATGGATTTTTATGGAGTTTAGGAATCCATACAAGTAAGGAAGATCAAGTTCTTTCTCTTTAAGATACCTAAAGACTAGAGAACTCCCCTATGTTTGGAAAGAACTTCATCTTTGGTCAAAATAGTTCTAGTATATGCAGGGTTATCCGATATACTATCTAACCCAAGCTCCTTAATATTGGAATATTAATGCAATGATCATTTTGATATACAGGTGATAAAATAGAATACTGAAATGGTAATTATCTGAAAAAGTTTCAAATCGTTACTAAATGGAAAGATTTGACATTGGATTTCTCTGTTGTTTGAGTAAAGTGTCATCCAAAACTGATATTAATTGATAATTACACTGAATAAATTTTCTTTTTATTGATATATTTACTTGTGATTTAAACTACTATGTGGCAAACAGTGTAAATAAACAACACAGAAACACTACTGTTAGGTACTGAAACAAAGATGAAAACTACTTTCACCAGACCATATCACATGGAAATTTGGGGGTGAATTTTAGAAGAGTAGAAGTATAGTACTTTAGGTATTGTCAATTTTTACCTAACATATATGCATGGTTGATAAAAATAGATAGCAAATCACTGACAAAAACCCTCCATTCCAGGACTTCCAGATACCAACAATTTGGAAAGTAAAAACAGCATGTGTTCAAATGCATACAAATCTTAGAATTAACTTATCAAAATCACTTAATTTAATAATTTCATGACACTTTATTTTTGCAAATTATTAGTGTTGGAAAATAAAGTGTCACAACAATTAAGTGATTTACATTAATAAGAAGATGTTCTGTCCATACTCACTGACCTAAACACGAACAGTGGAAGTGAAGACAATGGTATTTTACACCTCCGTCAAATTTTCACTTGAGTTGAGGCAGTTAAAAGTTTCACTTATATTGAGGCAGTCAAATCAGGGATGGTGAAAGAATCCAGAGTTCTTTAATAGTGACAACCCACCAACTTTTTGCAAGCAAACTGACAAACTCTCTTACAATAGGATCTACTTGGTGAGTTTTTCAATCACTTGTTATCAAGAGAACAAATTGTTCAGCTTAATTCATCACATCTTCTCTATTATAAAAGACTACCAAGGTTTGTGTAGTTTCTTGACCTTAGACACAATGTTTTCCTCAAACATTCGTTCTAGATACAACAAATTAAATTTTTTAAACTAAAATTTACTTCAACAATAACATACAAGAATAATTATTCGGTAAAAACAAATCAGTGATATCATTATGACTGGATATTGGGGGGACAATAATGTTCTGATAAATAAATAATTCAAACTTAACCAATCAAATACTGTTAAAAGTTGAATAGTATCATCTTACAGTTAAGATTTATCTGTTGTTCAAGGTAAACTAATGGACTACCAATGAGAGATGGATGAAAAATAGTTGAAAACTTCTACATTTTATCAACTTTTTTGCCAACAAGAAGTCGCTCCAATATAACTATGTGTTCATCTCGTATGTACACTTTCATATTTCATACATTTCATTCTGGAATTCTTTCGCTGTATTAGAAACAAGGTGCATGTTTTTGTTTTTTCAAAAACTTGTTTGTAAGAAACCTTGAGCACATAAAGATATGCAAAGAGGTGAAACAGAGGCAAGAGGATGTAACTTTTCATTACAAAAATTGTCAAAAAATACCAAAATTTGCATTTTCAGACCAAAATATGATGATGCATTTTGGTATGAATTAGAGTCAAAAACATATGATTTGAAAAAATACACAGTAACACTATATTTAGCTTTATAAAAAATGTTAGCACAATCAGCAAGAAATATTTCAACATTGGCAGCTGTGGATTCGTATTTCATCAATACTGATCTACAAATCTGCCATTTTACCAACATTTAAATTGCCATGATGCTGGACAACCTACAACACAATCAAAGTGGATTATATACACACACATATACATGCACACTTTTTCTGTTACATTTTGTCCACTTCAGACACCTCAGAAGTTTTCATGAATTTCTAGTTTTGCCTTCATATGTGTATGCTTTTGCAGCAGTTTCTAACACTTCATTCTTCTGCACAAATAGGCTATATTTTGTAAACAATTCATCTGAGTTTACCAGTTTTCAGTGGTTCTGTTATTCATATGGCATATTTCATTACAAGTATCAACTTATCATCATATATTGTTTGTATCAAAACAAACGTCTACATGCTAGTGGTCTCTAAATACATTAAAAACTATCAAGAGAAGGAAGTTATGCACACACACTTTAAACACTAATAAATACACTTTTAAGCTCACCTGACCAAAGTTCATGTCAGCTTATGACATAGCACAGGGTGTGTGTGTTTGCAAGCAGTGGTAACATCTAAAACTTCTCTAAAACTACTGGACAGATTGAAATTAATCTTAGACAAAAGTATCAATGGGTTGGAGCAATTCAGTGTGACCAAAACTAGGTCAAGGTGACCTAGGGGTGCAAAATCTTAAAAAAATCTTCAAAACCCACATTTGCAGAAAAAATTTGGTGCCATATTTAGCTTCTCTAGGGTCTACAGTTTGTTCATTTTTGTGAAATTTAAAGGAACAATGGGTTATGCGTTTGATTTTGTAAAAATCATAAAATGGCTTCAAATTGTTTTATATTTTGAATAGATAATGATAAAAGGACCAGTTTTAACATAATCTTGTAATTACCTTTAAATTTTATTTATAGATGAAGGTCTCGAGTTCAAATGTCAAATTTACAGATGAGAAAAAATACTTAAGTGGTTAATTATCTTGAAACTACAAGGTTTTTGTAGACATGTATATCAGAATATTGTAGGTATTGATACAATGATAGTTTTTATATGCAACAAGGTGTTTCAATGAAGTTAGCTAATTTAATTAAGGACTATCTTGTGTAAATGTCAGTCCCCGTCTTAAAACTGTGTCGTATATCGTACTGACTGTAGTATTATGTTTAGTACTTTATGAATGAATGTGTATAATAAGTTCCATAGGTGAATGATTTCTGTATATGGTGTTCTCATGCATGTATGCAAATGTGCTTGTGTTTTGGGGGTGAATGATTTTCCTTACTCTGCAAGATTGGTATTGCATGTTGGCCCTACACTCTAACTTTTCTTTATATAAGTAAATGTTTCCTTTTCCTTCATTCAACAATGTTCAATACTCGGCTCTTCATGGTGAAGCACCACTCACTTTATAAAATGTATGAAAGTTAAAATGATTGGGGAACATCTGACTTCGTTTGTAATAAATAATAATAGAACAAAAACGACAGAATTGTGTCTTCATTGAAACACTGGTTAAATTTGAGACCAGCTGTTTACTTGCCTCCAGCTTACAAAGCAGAAGGTATTTTGAACATTATTTTAATAGTTTAATTTTGCCGTGGTTTGTCATGTCTAGAATAATGTGTGATTCGTTGACATCACGAGGGTTGAAAAACAAGAACGATAATGTGTATTCCATGAAGTCAGATGTGGAAAATAAACATTGGAGTAAAATGGTGTAATGTTACAAAATCTGCAGAAACTAGTTAAAACCATGTGTTAATATTAAGTTTGATCGCAAGTTAGAACAATAAAAAAATTGACTAGATAATGAAATTGATCTGAAGTTTGATCTCATTTGGCAAAAATTGGAAAAAAGAAATCCTACCATACATACTCAGCCTGGTACAAAGTAATAACAGTTGGGTTAGAGGTTATTAGTCCCCTACCGGCGAAAGTCGAAGGGGACTTTAGGTTTGCGCTCTGTCCGTCCGTCTGTCTGTCACGCCTCAGTTTTCCACACTTATTTTCTAAAATCTTTTAGATAATGAACTGATTTTTGGTATGTGAGTCTACCATGATGAGTTGCAGATCAAGTTAGCGTTTCATTCTGGTCCGCAAATTTTTACATGAGTTATGGCCCTTTGAACTTTGAAAATTCACTGAAATTTCAGTTTTCCGCTCTTTTTTTCTAAATGCTTTTAGATAACTGATTTTTGGTATATGAGTCTACCATGATGAGTTACAGATCAAGTTTATGTTTCGTTTCCATCTGCTAATTTTTACTAGAGTTATGGCCCTTTGATCTTTGAAAATTCACAGAAATTTCAGTTTTCCGCACTTTTTTTCTACACGCTTGCAGAAATGGAACTAATGTTTGGTATGTGACTCTACCATGATGAGTTACAGATCAAGTTTATGTTTGGTTTCCATCTGCTAATTTTTAAGGGAGTTATGGCCCTTTGAACTTTTCCGCTCTTTTTTTCTACACACTTGCAGTTAATGAATTGTTTTTTGGTATGCAGGTCAACCATGATGAGTTACAGATCAAGTTTATGTTTCGTTTCATTCCACTAGTTTTTATGGGAGTTATGGCCCTTTGAACTTTGAGCTTTACATCTTGAACAACATGTTTAATTTATAACTATAAACCTTTGTACCATATAATAAGGTACATTTTACCTAAAACTTTGGGATTATTGAAATATGCGACCAGTAGGGGACTATGTATTGTTTTGCAATACTCTTAGAATGCTTGTCAGAATTGTTTTACAGGTTCTAATTGTTCAAGTAAAGGGAGGGGAAATTCAAACCACCAAAACTAGAAATGGCTTCTGGTGAAGGTCAGCCAGAAGCCACTAGTCAAGTGGCCTACCTCTTTTAATTAATTGGTTTGAGTTCTGAATATGTCTGAGGTGTATATACAGGGTGAATGCCATCAAGCTTTAATTGACATTGGGTCAATGGTGACCAAAATCCTGTCACATTTAGGGGCTCGTCCAACCCTGGGAAGTGGTCAACCAAGAGGTTGGTCCCAGGGTGGAACCTGATGGTTTAGATTCAAGAGAGTTGAAAATAATAAAAAATAATTTGACATTGAGGTTTCAGTTTTTATGTTTTCTTAAAATATTTCAGGTAGCCATTATATATCAGGTGAGCATATCAACCCCAATGGGCCTCTTGTTTATCTAAAGTATTGCAGATCTGTCAGTTTGAACTAATACTATCATTTTATTAGCTCAGTTGCTCAAGGCAATTTATTAAAATGGTCTTTTGCCTGTTGTCCATCATCTTTCTCAAGAACCTCTAAACTAATGGCAAAACTTTTCATGCAAAGATGGTTGACATTGACACTTGTTCAAGTCAAAATAAGTCGTGAAACCTTGAAACATGGTCATGTTTTATACATATAGAATGGTGACATGAAGCTCTACCAGGTTGATGAACATAATTGACTCTGATCCATATTTACGTTCAGTGACCTGAAGCAGTAAAACTGTTAAACTTCTTGTCATAAACAGAAGGTACAGTGCAACCTCCGGAAACCGGCCCCTGAGAAAACCGAAATCCTGTCAAAACCGGCCGAGTCTGCCGGTCCCGAATTTTCCTCTTTATTTTTCATGTTATAAAAACCTTGATAAACCGAACCCTGTGTATTCTGAATACCGGCCAATTTTTTTGGGAAAAAAACGTCCGGTGTTTAATATTTAACCTTTGAAAACCGATCTTTTTTTCAAAATTGCATTTTTTTAAATGCAAATTCGATAATTTTATATGTTATAGAATTCGGTTTATTTTTTCTCCGGAAATCGGACAAGCATACATTTATTTATTAAGATAATTGTGTTATAATTAAAGTTTGTACAACGACCTATATTCTATTTCTCTTTGTTGTTTATTTGTTTGAAGTTACTGGACATTCAGGAATAATGTCTAATCAAAGTAAACAATAGTAAACAATAGAGATCGTAATTACCAATCATCAAACAATACAGCGTGGTCAGACAGGTGTCGGTAATGGAACTGGTTAAATCTGGGTTTTTTTTCAGGTCAGCTGTATGTTCGGTTGTGTATTTAAACATTTGAAAGATCAAAGCACTCTTGAGGCTTCGTTACACAAAAACGCTACGGATCATTTATCATGTTTATGATCATAGAAACATTACATTTTTGTGAAAACAAAGTGAATTTCAAAAGGGAATTTCAAATAAACAATAAATTTTCATGATGTTTTTCTTACGTTTCGATCACAGACTGAGAAATTGTATGGCTTTATATTTGTGTTATAAAATTTGATACAATAAATTTTTCAAATCATATTCTTTTTGTGTTTCTTGTGGTTAACTGTGAAAAATAATTTAAAGTTATGTCTAAACAACCTCTTGCTAAACGGAGACGAACAGAATTGTCGTTA
Source organism: Anadara kagoshimensis (assembly GCA_021292105.1). Lineage (NCBI taxonomy): Eukaryota > Metazoa > Mollusca > Bivalvia > Arcoida > Arcidae > Anadara > Anadara kagoshimensis. The sequence continues at coordinate 24,502,635 of CM037864.1, forward strand.
AAGGGCAAGATTGATTTGATTAAAGATGCTAATTTGTCATCTCCAAAGATAACCCAGAAAGAGTTAGGGAAAAAATATGGAATTGGGGCATCTACTGTTTCGGATATTTTAAAGCGGAAGCAAGTGTATTCAGATGAATTTGAAAAAAATGCAAATGCTGATAAATTGCGATTTAACAATGCGTGCAATCATTCAATTGTGATTCATGAAATTGGATTACAAGAACATTATCTTATTGTTTACTATGGACCTTAATTCTTATTTTATTCTGATATTGAATTTGGATTTAAAAATGTATAAAATACATAATGAATTGTTATTTATTGAATAAATTTATAATTTGTAACCGATAAATGTGTTTTGATTTCTCCAAGCGTCTGCCTTTGATCTGCAGATAAAGTGACAGTGTTTAATAACCCAGTCAAGATTATTTCACTGGTAACCTATTCAAGATTATTTTAATTGGCTTTATTCAAATTGAAAGTGTTTAATAACCCAGTCAAGATTATTTCCCCGGTAACCTATTCAAGATTAATTTCACTTGGCTGTATTAGAACTTGAAACTTTAACATAGTATAAAAGCATGAAGCTGTAAAATGATGTGATTGACCTTGATCCATATTCAAAGTCACTGTGAACTGAAGTAGTAAAACCTTGTTTTTTCCTACAACCTTTATGACACACTTAAAATTGCTTTGTCTGGATACAAAGCAGAGAGCACATAATACACACTGTCAGTCATGATTACACTGCAGAAGCCTAGTGTTTTCTACCTGACACTAACACCACAGTGCAAAATATTATGATGTACCAATAGAAGCCCAAGGCTTTACTAAAGGTGTCTCAATAGTAAATTACTTTGCTTTTGACTTTTGTATTTCTGCTGCTACTTTACTACTATATTTTAGGATAAATTGCAATGTAGGCATAAAATTTTGAACCATTGATTTTCTACATAAACTTAAAGCCAAGGTAAAAAGTCAGGTGAATTTGTACTGTGATTGGAGTGTGTACATATCCTTCTCTTAGTTATATTGAGGGCCAATGTTTAAAAAATATAGCTACTTTTTACAGAGGCAAGAGGTAAGAAAACCCCTTGTAACATATACTCTTCTGCATCAGTATACTTTAAATATATGTTAACAAACTGAGAACTTTAATTCATGAAACCTTCTTTCTGAAGTAACCAAACGTTGTATGCTTATTTAAGACAAAGGTTGTCAACCTTAGTCATAATGTAACCTTATTTCAAATTTGCTAATATTAATACAATCTTCTTGGGTAAAGTTTCTTTGGAGGAGATAGATTCTCAAAACAGGGTTTAACTTGTGGCTGTAGTAAATGTTCTGGGGGTAACCACAAAGGGGAGCCATCAGAATCTGGTGTAGTAGATGTCAGTCTTGATGTTGTGGTTCTTCTTACTGGCAGTTGTTCTTTACCATCATGATCCAGTAAATCTAGCATATCCATTGATTTTATCTATTATAAATTGAATAAAACAAAACTTTAAATGTTTTAAAAACTGTTCTAATTGAAGGTTTTAATAGTCAATTTACATATTTATGTAAGTCAGTTCATGACAGAAGTAAAACATCAAAAGCACTTTTGAGGATGTGACAAATGCCGACATACAATATGTAGTACATAAATGTGTATATATGACCAGTCAGAATATGGAATAGTCTACACAGCTTTACAATAAAAAGGACTATAATTCTTGTAATACAAATTGGAATGTAATAGAAATCAAACCATTTTATCACGAGAAGCATATATGTATGAAAATATGAATGGAATCTTAAGTCTCTGTAAAGACTACTGTGGATGGTTTTATTTTAGTGGGGTGCAATTTTTGTAGAATCAGTAAAATTTATCATACTGTTGGGTCCAAAATTTGTGATTTCACTAAAACGTCAAAAATGAAGTAAAGAATCTTGATAACTGGTATGAGTTCAGAGGTGACATGCTTCTTGTTGATAATTTGTTGGTTTATTGTGACCCGTATAGGATGAGTAAAGCAGTAGACTGTGACAGAGACATGGATAAATGAATAAGTCTCGACTAAGAGTTAATTACCTGTGATTGGTATCAATGACAATTAACATTATATCATGTGACCTGAGTATATATATACTTGTTATGTAGTATAATTAAGCAATAATTATTTACATTATTCCGATTAAGTTTCATGGTCCCTTTATGTGGAATTGTTTGTTTTTCTTTGACATCAGCAACCCTCTAATGGCCCAATCAGCTGTTTACAAGAGTAACAATGGTGGCCCTTATTGATGCTGCATAATGTCAGAAGAAGGTGTATTTTGGAAAAATAAATGGTTGATATAGTAATAAATAAATGTAAAGGTTTACAATTGATGATGAAAGCTACGACTGGAAACCTGTCTGTCCCTATCCTCCTCGGCCACCAAATTTAACGTCTCTTTCATATTAAATTAAAGCATGCATGCAAAGTATACGAAACAAATTCAGCCTCAAAAGTGCCTCTGGAATATCTTTGATGAATTTGTTCAAAGAAATCCCCATTTTTGCACAGTAAGTCCAAGAAAACAATAACTTACAGATAAATATTACATGGATAAATGTCTTGCTGAAAAAAAACCCAAAACAAAAGGTATCTTCATATAATAATAACCTGCTCTAACCCACTGGTTAGGCATTAGAACAATGGAGAACAAAATACCATATGGGCTATTTCAGTGAGCAAGAGGAAACGATTATCAAAAAAATAAATTTATTGAGTGTTACCTCAGCTGATGTCATGGTATCAATTCTACTGTAAGTGTGCATATCCCTGTCAGATGAATACATGCCAGAGTGAAATGTTGGCATGTATTCAGGGTGTTCTCTGAATTCAGTTATAACTGCCTGCAATAAAAATACACATACAAGATTAAAGTTTAAGTGCATGTATGTACATGTACCTGGTATCTGTAAAATCTTATATCTATTTTAAATAAAACAAGAGGCCCATGGGCCTTAACGCTCACCTGAGGAAGAGTACATATCTTATGCAGAGGTTCAATGGTCAATGACATTAATAAAAGAGAATATCAAAATTTTCAGCAGTAAGGGCCAATAATATGCAAGTATTTTTGCAAATTAATAATAATTATTATATAAGTATGCTATATATAACATATCTAAAGTCTAGCTACAATATATTATTTATAAACAGCTAAAACATCTGTATATTAAAATGTGCATTAGGCCAATACCTACAATATTCCAATATACATGCCTATACAAAGAGTTTATAGTTTTTGAGATAATTAACCATTTAAGTATTTGTTTGCATCTATGACCTTGACCTTTGAACCTATGACCTTAATTCATATATCAAAATGATTGTTGTGCAAATGCCTACAATATTCCAAAATACATGCCTATACAAAAGTTTATAGTTTTTGAGATAATTAACCATTTAAGTATTCGTTCGCATTTATGACCTTGACCTTTGAACCTATGACCTTCATTGATTTATCAAACTGATCGTTAGGCCAATACCTACAATATTCTAATATACATGCCTATACCAAAAGTTTATAGTTTCTGAGATAATTAACCATTTAAGTATTAGTTTGCATCTATGACCTTGACCTTTGAACCTATGAACTTCATTCATATATCAAAATGATCGTTGTGCAAATGCCTACAATATTCTAATATACATGCCTATACAAAAAGTTATAGTTTTTGAGATAATTAACCATTTAAATATTCGTTCACAGCTATGACCTTGACCTTTGAACCTATGAACTTCATTCATATATCAAAATGATCATTAGGCCAATACCTACAATATTCCAATATACATTCCTATACAAAAAGTTTATAGTTTTTGAGATAATTAACCATTTAAGTATTCGATCACGTCTATGACCTTGACCTTTGAACCTATGACTTTCATTTATATATCAAAATGATCGTTAGGCCAATACCTACAATATTCCAATATACATGCCTATACAAAAAGTTTATAGTTTTTGAGATAATTAACCATTTAAGTATTCGTTCGCGTCTATGACCTTGACCTTTGAACCTATGACCTTCATTCATATATTAAAATGATCGTTAGGCCAATACCTACAATATTCCAATATACATGCCTATACAAAAAGTTTATAGTTTTTGAGATAATTAACCATTTCAGTACTTGTTTACATCTGTGACCTTGACCTTTGAACCCATGACCTTTATTCATATATCAAAATGACCATTGTGCCATTACCTACAATATTCTGATATACATGCCTATACAAAAAATTCATAGTTTTGCAGATAATTAACTATTTTGGTATTCTTGGACATCTGTGACCTTGACCTTTGAACCCATGACCCTGATCTATGTATCAAAATGATCGTCATGTCAATACCTACAAATAACTGAAAATCCTACGCCATTATCACAAGAAATGTTGAAAAAATAGCATTTTTTATCAAAGGTCAAAAACTGGGACATGACCTTGACCTTCGACCTTGACATCAATTGGAAGAAAATTGCAAGACAAGATCAACAGTGAAAACTCCATACAATTATCTTCAGCCGTTATGAAGTTATACACCCTTCCAGAAATAGACGGAAACTGGTTATCGCTCTTGATATGATGTCACACCGGGAAGGCTATCAGCATGTACAGTATATTCACTCAGTTCGAGTATCTGTCAGGTGTCATATGTAAGCTACAGGTGAGATGATAAACCGACAAAGCGAATATTACTTTAAATAAATTACAAATTATGAATGGTCTAATTAAACAAATTTTAAACACATAGATGATCATCAGAAAAGACACTTAACATTGTAAAGGATTGTGTAGAATTTGTTGTAATTTCTTCAACAAAATGACAAGTTTTATTTTTACAAGAAAATTGCAACTTGTAAATGTTCAAATTTGAAAAATATAAATACATGTATGTATATTTATTAATATCTTGGACCATTTAATTACCCTCAAGGACATTTGAAATTCATATTTTTATCCGACTGGAAATATTTTAATTTTTTAATCAAATTACTACAAACGTTCACCTTCCACTGTTTTATTATTTATTTTTAATTATTTATAAAATCGGAATTTTCATAAAACTTATTTACAAAATATTGATATAAATTAAACAATTCAGATACATCATTGATAGTCAAAATAATTTAAAAACTTAAATTTTCCTGTGATTACGTACAAATTAGCGACATCTTAAAGTTGTATTTAAAAATCATTGTTCAACGGATTAAACTTTAATTAAAGAAAGATCCGTTATTGCTAAAAATGTTAAACTTTCTGAAAAATTTATTTTCAAAATTATTAATAAAAATATTAAAAAAAAAACAAAAAAAAAAAACAAAAAACAACAACATTGAAATTTTGATTGTATGGTTCAAATTTCGGTCAAATTTATATAAATAACAACTGATTCTAAGTAGAAATGATGGCATCCTTACCTATGTTGACATAAAAAAATAGGACTTTTGCATTGGTTTCATTAATCCAATTTGCAATTAACAGGAAAATAGAAGTACGCTTACCTCTCTAGATTATCTGATTATGAGATGAACAGACGACCAATGCAACACCTGATTATAATACACAGTGATAAATATCTGATTTATTCTCATTTAGTGTCGTATCACTGCTTTGGCTATATTATACTTATATGTCAAAAAATCAAAAAGTATAGAAATGAAAATAAATAAATAAATAACTTTTAATACTAATTATGTGATGTTTATTATTATTTTATCATCTTTAAACTGTAACACAAATATGTTAAGTTTCAAAATGTCGGATAAATAATTATCCCATGACTCGTTATATTTATTTCGGATAGGTAATTTGTTCGTTTATATAATTATTCACTGAGTTACAGAATACTTAAAATGCAATGTTTGTAGCTCTCTCTCTCTCTCTCTCTCGTTTAAATAATTCTACTGACTAAGAATCTTCCGAGATTAACGAAAAGCTTAGGCTACTTCTGACACACCTGGATTCATTCATGCATAAGCAAATTGTCCTTAGGTTGGACCGAAGCATTTTCTCTCCTGTAAATCAGGTAATCAAAATCAGTGCCCTAAATAGTTCCGAATGACTGCACACGACTTGGTATTACAATATCAAATTTGTCATGGAACAGTTATTATTATGTAACAATTAAAATGAATTTTTAAAATTTTTAATGGAAAAATATATTAATTTCAAATTATTTTTCAAGAAGTCATGGAATAAAATACCTGGGATATGCAATTAAAATTGAAATTTAATATTTAATTTTAAAACAATACATGTATTATATTGAGGCAGAGACATATATATGTCTCTGATTGAGGGAAATGCTAGTATTTCCTTTTCATAACTCCCTGTATGACGTAACATTCTACTATCAATCATAGCACTCCCGCTAGGTGTCGCGATTTATCGGAAGGGTGTATAACAATAAATGTCTCATTTTAAAAATTACGTAATTTTACCCAAAAAACGCGTAACCTATTTTTCATCTGATTTTTATGAAAAACAAAATTTTAATGTTCCCAGGTATGCTGAATCTAAATATCCAATCGAAATTTGCCTGCACCTTTTGGTTTCAGAGAAGAAGATTTTTTTGTCTTTTTGCTATTTTTAGTAACAGCGGCCATCTTGTTGGGCATGGCCAAACCCCGAACACAATTTTGAAAGGCTGTTACCCAGGCATGATAATCACCAAGTTTCATCAAATTTGGCCCAGTAGTCTTGGAGGAGAAGATTAAAATGTAAAGTTTATGCACGACGGACGGTGATAGATTGCAATAGCTCATTTGAGCTAAAAAAATGTTGATTTCTTGCAAGTACATTTTTTGTAATTTATACATTTTCTGTAGTGAATAATACTACTTCAAACCAGTTTTCAGAAAACGAAAATGATAAACATATACACAATGTACATGTATTAACAATAAGCCCCTCTTAACTTCCCCATGTCCAATATTATGCAGATGTTCAATGTTTAATTGATTATTGATTACAAATAACATCCAAACTTTCAGAGTCCAAATGCAAGGATACTTGTAAATTAATTATTACTTGTCCTAACATGACCTTCATCTGTATATTAAAACTATAGTTACAACAATACCTCTAATATTCTAACACATGCCTATACAAACACATGGTAGTTTTCCAGAAAATTAACCATTTCAGTATATGTTTGCATAATGTGTGATCTTTTGACAGCTAAACCCATGACATTCATCTATATATCAAAATGAATGTTATGTCAATACCCAAAAAAATCTAATATAATTGTTATGTAAATACCCCAAAAAATCTAATATACATGCCAATACAAAAAGTTAATAGTTTTCCAGATAATTAACCATTTCAGTATTCTTTTGCATCTGTAACCTTGAGCCCATGACCTTCATTTATATATCAAAATAATTGTTATATATATATATATATATTTGCCTCTACAAAAAGATGATTGGTTTTCGAGATATATTGACAAATATAGTAATTTTAGGATTTTCCTCATTAAGTACCTTGCCGTTTCCCCATTTTGGGCCTCTAGCTATAGTTTGTGCAAATCTGAAAGCCTTCACTCAGACATGAGTATTAGTTTCATCAAATTTGGCAATGTAGTTTTAGAGAGAGATGATTAAAATGTAAAATGTTAAAGGATGACAACAGGTGTAAATTTATTCAAATTATTGGTTGATATTGTATATGGGTACAAATGACCTAGACCTCAGTCTTTTATACTCCACAGCCTGTACAAGTTTTTAAAGTGTCTGAGTAGCATGTATATCAAGTCTGAGAGTAATCCATATAAAAACCTTGTACATGTACATGTATTAAACTTGTTTATGGATACAAATGATCTTGCCATTATGTATTACCGTATGCTATCAGCCTGCTTTCTCCAAACATTATATATAAATGTGGATTTTTGTGGTTGAAATATGTATATACTAATAATTTTAACCAGCATCTCAACCTATAACAAGCATTGCAAAACAATACATAATCCCCTACCGGTCACATATTTCACTAATCCCAAAGTTTGAGGTAAAATGTACTTTATTATATGGTACAAAGATTTATAGTTATAAATTATACGTGTTGTTCAAGATGTAAAGCAAAACTTGATCATAGTAAAATCAAAAACCAGCAATGGAGTTCTCAAAAATTTTAAGTTTAATCATGAATAGGTTAATTCTCCCAAAACCTTCTTATCTTCTTACTCCCATAAAAACTAGTGGAATGAAACGAAACATAAACTTGATCTGCAACTCATCATGGTTGACCTGCATACCAAAAAACAATTCAATAACTGCAAGCGTGTAGAAAAAAAGAGCGGAAAACTGAAATTTCAGTGAATTTTCAAAGTTCAAAGGGCCAGAACTCCCGTCAAAATTAGCAGATGGAAATGAAACATAAACTTGATCTGTAACTCATCATGGTAGAGTCACATACCAAACATTAGTTCCATTTCTGCAAGCGTGTTGAAAAAAAGTGCGGAAAACTAAAATTTCTGTGAATTTTCAAAGATCAAAGGGCCATAACTCCGGTAAAAATTAGCAGATGGAAACGAAACGTAAACTTGATCTGTAACTCATCATGGTAGACTCATATACCAAAAATCAGTTCATTATCTAAAAGCATTTAGAAAAAAGAGCGGAAAACTGAAATTCAGTGAATTTTCAAAGTTCAAAGGGCCATAACTCCCGTAAAATTAGCAGATGGAAACGAAACATAAACTTGATCTGTAACTCAAAGATCAAAGGGCCATAACTCCGGTAAAAATTATCAGATGGAAACGAAACGTAAACTTGATCTGTAACTCATCATGGTGGACTCATATACCAAAAATCAGTTCATTATCTAAAAGCATTTAGAAAAAAGTGCGGAAAACTGAAATTTCAGTGAATTTTCAAAGTTCAAAGGGCCATAACTCATGTACAAATTTGCGGACCAGAATAAAACGCTAACTTGATCTGCAACTCATCATGGTAGACTCACATACCAAAAATCAGTTCATTATCTAAAAGATTTTAGAAAATAAGTGTGGAAAACTGAAGCGTAATAGACGGACGGACGAACAGACAGAGCGCAAACCTAAAGTCCCCTTCGGCTTTCGCTGGTAGGGGACTAAAAAGTATATAAACTTTGATGATAATCGGACAGATACAAACTAGAACTGTCTCTTGAAGCCAAATACCCCACACCCCAAACATTTAATGTTTTCCTGTGATCTTGACCTTTATGATATTACTTTGGTTCAAGGTCACGACACACCTTTAGACCATGAAGATTATTCAAGTGAAGTTTTATGATCTTCAACCAAAGCAGCTATGAGATATGACACAATTTTACATGGATGGAAAGACAGACATGGTGATTCCTATATACTACCATAAAACTAGTTTGCGGGGGGTAAAATACATGAACTTTGCGGGGGTGTAAAAAAACCAACCCCAAAACCATGTACTATAGGAACCACATTGAAAATCCCCATAACGCCAACAATTCCTTTTCTACAGACATACTTTTTGACAATTGCGGATGCACATAAAAAAATATCATTCTTTATTCAAGTTTATTTGATTTTCTATGGATATAAAGAGTATTTTACTGTCATAAACAGAGTGGTTCCTACAGTACCTCTTGTAGGTATGATCAACCTATAATGTACTTACCCAGTTTGATTTCATTGCTTCATTCATGGATGATGTTGATCTTTGCACTGGGAAAACAGATACATTTGTTGACTGGCTTCCTTGATATCCTGAAGACTGGGAACTATGGTTACTATTTACATGGTTTCCATGGTAACTATTGTGTGTATCCATGGTGCCTATACAATAACTTTTGCTGCTATTAGCTTCTTCCAGTAACTTTTCATGATGTCTCTGGTTATCTTTAGCAGCTTGTTTATCTAACTCCATTGATCCAAAGTAGATCCCAGTTTTGTCTACAGACATGTTAACCATTGCTGCCTCATCATTACATTTTAACAAACTTCTACCATTGTCCACTGCAGCTCCGTCATTAGTTTTTAACAAACTCCTGCCATCATTTTTTGTTTCAGTTTGTAAGGTGTAATATGATTTTTCAGAATCTCTACTTAAGTTCTCCATCCTACAGTCATTATATAATATGTCTGTATATTTATTTCTCAATTGTTTTTCTCTACATTTTGTATTAACTTTCTTGTTAAGCGTATCATGTGGTTTTAATGTATAATTTATTTTTATACGTCTTGGTTTGGATGCTTCATGTTCAACATCATGGTAGCTACTAGACCAGTCTGCATGGCGAGTGTCATTTATTTCAACCTCTTTAATCCTGTCATTTGTAGTGTTAGATTTAGATGTTGTTGATGGTTTGGCTGTACTTGAATTGTGCTCATGCTTTGACCTTTCCTCCACTTGCATAATGATATCTTCTAGAAAATGACAAAAAACATAAGTTACCTTGATGTCTAAGCTGATACATACTGTTAATATTTATGTACCCCTCCAACAAAGTTTAAGGGGACATATTTGTTTTGCCGCTTCAACCCTTGTCCGGAGCATTTCTCAGAGATGGCTTGTCAAATCTTCACAGGGGTAATATGAGTGGATGTCATGGTGCCTTTTTTTATTTATGATTTCAAAATGACATCAAGATCTATATTTAATCAGAGATTAATGCCCCCCTACGACAACATATTTGTAATTCAACACTTATTTCTCCCTTAATACTTGACAGATAATGTTGACACTTGGTAGGTACATACTGATACAAAAGTTGCCCTTCCTTATTTATGATTTCAAAAAAGACATCAAGAGTTATATTTATCAATTTAATGCCCCTCCAAAAACATATTTTTATTAAAGAGTTATTTCTCCCTTAATACTTGACAGATAATGTTGAAACTTGGTAGGTACATAATACAAAAGCCCTTTCCAAATCTATGTTTCCATTCCTGGTAGCCAAAATCGCCATTGGCTACTCATTTTTGTGAAATTCTTTCAACAAGAGGCCCATGGGCCTGATACGCTCACCTGATAACTAATGGCTAGCTGATAGATTTAAAGAAAACATAAATACTAAACCCCAATGACTTTTTTTATTACATCATGATAACCGTTGTATCAATACCTACAACATTCTAGTATACATGCCTATACAAAAAGTTAATAGTTTTCAAGATAATTAACCATTTCAGTATTGTTTCACATTTGTGACCTTGACCTTTGAACCCATGACCTTTTTCTATACATCAAAATGATCGTTGTATCAATACCTACAACATTTTAATATACATGCCTATACAAAAAGTTTATAGTTTTCGAGATAATAATACATTTCCGTATTGTTTCGCATCTGTGACCTTGACCTTTAAACCCATAACCTTTTTCTATACATCAAAATGATTGCTGTATCAATACCTACAACATCCTAATATACATACCTTTACAAAAAGTTTATAGTTTTTGAGATAATTAACCATTTCGGTATTGTTTTGCATCTTTGGCCTTGACCTTTGAACCCATGACCTTTTTCTATACATCAAAATGATCATTGTATCAATACCTACAACATTCTAATATACATGCCTATACAAGAAGTTTATAGTTTTCGAGATAATTAACCATTTCTGTATTGTTTCACATCTGTGACCTTGACCTTTGAACCCATGACCTTTTTCTATACATCAAAATGATCGTTGTATCAATACCTACAACATTCTAATATACATGCCTATACAAAATGTTTATAGTTTTCGAGATAATTGACCATTTCGGTATTGTTTCGCATCTGTGACCTTGACCTTTGAACCCATGACCTTTTTCTATACATCAAAATGATCGTTGTATCAATACCTACAACATTCTAATATACATGCCTATACAAAAAGTTTATAGTTTTCGAGATAATTAACCATTTCAGTATTGTTTCAAATCTGTGACCTTGACCTTTGAACCCATGACCTTTTTCTATACATCAAAATGACCGTTGTATCAATACCTACAACATTCTAATATACATGCCTATACAAAATGTTTATAGTTTTCGAGATAATTAACCATTTCCGTATTGTTTCGCATCTGTGACCTTGACCTTTGAGCCCATGACCTTTTTCTATACATCAAAATGATTGTTGTATCAATACCTACAACATTCTAATATACATGCCTATACAAAAAGTTTATAGTTTTCGAGATAATTAATCATTTCTGTATTGTTTCGCATCTGTGACCTTGACCTTTGAACCCATGACCTTTTTCTATACATCAAAATGATCGTTGTATCAATACCTACAACATTCTAATATACATGCCTATACAAAAAGTTTATAGTTTTCGAGATAATTAACCATTTCGGTATTGTTTCACATCTGTGACCTTGACCTTTGAACCCATGACCTTTTTCTATACATTAAAATGATTGTTGTATCAATACCTACAACATTTTAATATACATGCCTATACAAAAAGTTTATAGTTTTCGAGATAATTAACCATTTCGGTATCGTTTCAAATCTGTGACCTTGACCTTTGAACCCATGACCTTTTTCTATACATCAAAATGATCGTTGTATCAATACCTACAACATTCTAATATACATGCCTATACAAAATGTTTATAGTTTTCGAGATAATTAACCATTTCGGTATTGTTTCGCATCTGTGACCTTGACCTTTGAACCCATGACCTTTTTCTATACATCAAAATGATCATTGTATCAATACCTACAACATTCTAATATACATGCCTATACAAAAAGTTTATAGTTTTCGAGATAATTAACCATTTCAGTATTGTTTCACATCTATGACCTTGACCTTTGAACCCATGACCTTTTTCTATACATCAAAATGATCATTGTATCAATACCTACAACATTCTAATATACATGCCTACACAAAATGTTTATAGTTTTCGAGATAATTAACCATTTCGGTATTGTTTCGCATCTGTGACCTTGACCTTTGAATCCATGACCTTTTTCTATATATCAAAATGACCGTTGTATCAATACCTACAACATTCTAATATACATGCCTATACAAAATGTTTAAAGTTTTCGAGATAATAACTATAATCAGAGGTAAAATAAAATTAGGTCACGACCTTCACAATTGACCTTGACCTCATTTTGAAGATACTAACAAGAAGATGTCAAAACTGAAAACCCCATGTCATTATCTGGTCAAATAGTCAAGTTATAACAATTTGAAGCTATTTTACGATTTTTTCAAAATTAAACGCAAAAACGCATTACCTATTTTTTATCCAAATTTTAAAAAAAGAACAAACTGTAGGCTTAAGACCCTAGAGAAGCCAAATATCACATCAGATTTTTTCTCCAATCAGTACTTTCGGAGAAGAAGATTTTTTAAGATTTTTGCACCCCTAGGTCACCTTGACCTAGTTATGGTAGCCATGGCAACGCCACGAACAATCTGAATTGCACCGGCCCATATATACTTCTGACAAAGTTTCATTAAAAACTGTCCAGTAGTTTCAGAGGAGAAGTCGAAAATAGGTGTTAACGACGCACGCACGCACGCACACACGCACATACACACGCTGCGCTATGCCATAAGCTCACATGACCTTCGGTCAGGTGAACTAAAAAGTAACCTATTTTAACAAATATGTGAAAAAGTACTTTAAAAAGTACTATATTTTTTACAAATTTTGGAAATTTGGCTACTAATAATTTTAAAATTTTTGAAACATAGCAAATGATATTGTGTTTTGAATAAACAATAGTTATATTAATGCCCTCCTCCCTCTGTTTTATTAAACAATTATAGTTGAAACTTGGTACTAGTAGTAAGGTAATGTTTAATAATTAAGTAAGCTATTACCATAGTATAATGCCCCTTCCTGTCTTATGCGACCCTAAGTCCTTCTAATGTATTTTCCTATATTCTGAACTTCTATTAAGTGACCACCTGTCTAATGCAACTAACAATCACTCCATTAAGCGACTTGTTCGAGCAAAAATTGTAAAATAATTTATCGGATTTTAAATACAGTTTCTTGGCATGAGTTTGTTTTGTCTATGTATTACTACAAGATCATGATTTTAAATGAACACTGTTTACAGTATTAACAATGGCTGACTGGTGATACTTACTCACAATATGCTTGTTTCATGTTAATTTTCCTAAAGTATTAAAAATCCACATTTGTATTCCATGTGTTCAATTTGCAGATGGCATTGTATGATTTATCTCCCTTTTCACGGAAAGAGAAATCTAATGAAAAATTAGTTTTTAAAAAAGTTCTTAATAACAATGAATGTTAAACCTGTTAGAATGAAATAATATTAAATACACCTGCCATTGTTGTTTATCTAATAAAAAGTCCTGATTTTAACGTTATTGATCAATGGGGTTCATCAGTGATATGCCATAACATTTCTGCCAAACAGTTATTTCCATTGGAGATGGAATTGCTTCAGTGAATGTTTTCCTGTAAAAATGACATTTGTCCAGGAAATTTTGATATAAACATTTTCCAAAATGTTCTGCACAAACGTTACAAGGTATTGATCACGTGGTACACTGGGGAACCATTATGATGAATCAAAGACAATATACATCGAAGGACCTCTGCAATTTCCGGTGTTTCCCATTGCAATATTTTTCAGATTTCTAATCAATGAAATTTATCGATTATGTCACTTCCTAGGGTCACCCTGAAAATATGTCTGATGTTGAATCTGTATACCTACAGAACTTGTTACATACGGTTTTCTCAGCCGAGAACTTTCATTTATTCATCTAATCTTTTTTATAAACATTTAGCATCATACTGCCAGCAAAATCATGACCAGATTATGATTTTAGAGTATGTAGGTAGTTGAAATGTTCTAAGTTTAAACGATCCAATACTGGCACTTATACCCTATAAGTCGTATTTATTGTTGTAACATCTTAAAGTGTACAGGGACTTATGTACATAGCCATATTGACAATAAGGTCACAAATCTCAAGTGAATTGGCCTCATGCCTGGCTTGCACTATAGTTACAATATACAATAATTGCCCTCTAGGTATGTGGACATCCAGAATTGTCACCCGAGGGTGAAAACCCTTCTGAAGGGTGACAATTCTGGATGTCCACATACCTAGAGGGCAATTATTATTTTATTATACCGAAACAAAGCTTACCATGTAAAATGACACAAACAATATATAAATTTTAAATTAAATTAAATGCAGCCAGTTTACATTTTCATCCATCCTTTTTTGGCGCTCGTCTACATACTTTATCTTCCGAAGAATCTAGGTTTACCTCTCTTTCTGTTTCCATCAAATGCATTTTTAGTATTTTCACTAAAGCTTGGGTGCCCCTTTTGTGTATTCTGCATCTTTGTCATGCATAATTAATTCCAAGTCCGCTCCCAACGAACTACAAACAACGACTGGTCGCCATTGTTATTGTTTACAAAAATGACAACACGGTCCAGTTGTACGAGTTATTTCCCTTGTACCGGGTTATCACCGGGTGATAATAATATTATCACATGGCTGTGAGAGGTTATCACATGGCAGTAGGAGGTTGTCACACGCTGACAGTGATTCTGTGGGAATATCTCATTTATTACATGTCATGTGATTGGAAAACATCCAATGAAAAGTATTTTAATATATGTGAGGTATAATAATTAAAATAACGGGTACATTACCATAACCCCTATATGTCATTTGTGCAAAGGGTGTATACTTCTTAATAGCCCATGTTAGACTGTTAAATAAACACCACCTGACCAGATTAAGTTCAGGGTACATCGCGATAAAATTATCTACCCTAGTGTCACATGAACAGACTAAGTTTACTTAATACTTAATGTTAAGTTACGTGTGCTGAATAGTGTTCATAGACACTTTATAGTATACAACATTACGAATGAAATATCACTTATTTACAAGTCGGTCGGTGAACATAATGCACCTAATATGGATTTATCCTATTCAGAGACAAACAGAGGGAAAATTTTTAATGAAAAGGAGAAAATGGATTTTGTTATTGGGATGTATGAATTATACACAAGAGGCGATATTAGTTGGTCATAGTATGTTAGAACAATCGCATATAAATATTCAGCCAGTTGACTTGTAAGAGATACGTTTAAACGAAAACAACAATTTTTAGCCAGTGCTGTCTTGTAAATTGATATAATATTTTATCTAATTTAAAAAATATTGATAAAACGAATGATCAACAAACATTTTTTCCAAACTGAAACAATTAATATGATTATCAAAACAATCATACTAATCCATGTATTCCAAATATATCCTATGTTAACTCTGCTTTTATCTGCAATAAGTTTCAGCATTATTGTTGCAGTAAAAATAAAGAAAACATAATTGCAGCTAATACACTGGCACAGGACAACAGCTTTACCATTAACAGCTTCCACAACCCCAGATTCCACTACATGTACACTAAAGTTACTGTGAACCTGTGAGTACAACATTAGGTAATGATGAACAAACATTATTTACCTGATATAGTTGATGATGATGAGGGAGGGTACCTTTCTAACAGAGAACATTTTACTGAACCTGAGGCAATTCTCTGCTTCACAGAATTGTAATGCATGGGTGTAGCTGACACTGGAGTACTGTAAAATTTGAATGCAAGTAAAAAACAAATTAATTCTTTATAAAAAATAGCAAACATAATGTGTGTACAAAACTTTACATACATTAAGATTGTAGTATAAATCTTTGATGCTTAAATAAAATCTTACACCAGTGTGTAAAAATGTCAGATTGTCTCTATCTCACATTGTTACTGGTGTAGGATTCTTTTTCTCACTCATTTGCAACATAAACACATAATTCGTAAACAAAGATTTTCATCAAATGTTTGATTTTAATGCCACCATCTGTGTCTTCTTTAGAGGACATAATAGATTTTTGTTGATATTCTCATATCAAATGATTATGATGTTATAAATAAAGCATGTTCAAGTGATTGTGACATTGAGAAAATTGTTGGCTGGGAAAAGTGATCTCACACGGGTAAAAACACAAGATTTACATGTCACATACGAGGGTCGTTCAAAAAGTCTTGTCCCTTCCTGTAAACCGTAAATAAAACACTGTAATTTATTATATTGTCACTTGTCACGGGTGACTGAGTTCATTCCCAAACACGTGGAACATTTTTAGATTATATATGCAAAAGAATTAGTTTTTTCTTGCCATATTTTCATCATAACACTCGTTACACTGCTTGGAAAATGACGGACATGACAGGTAAAAACATTATTGAAATGAGAATCTTCATGAAGGCCTGTGCAAAGCTCGTTAAATCGCCCAAACAAACATTCATTGAAATGCAAGATGTTTTTGGTGAGTGAAAGCTGCCATATAGGTCCATCTCACGCTAGATACGTAAATTTAAAAATGGTGTTAACGACATTTCTGAAAAGGCCTGTTCTGGAGGACCAAAAACAGCATGCACCAAAGAAAACATTACAGAAATTCAAAAACTGGTCAATAGGGATGGAAGGTTGACTGTTAAACAGATAGCTGAAGTCGTTGGTTTATCATTTCATTCTCAGAAAAAAACTAGTCATGAGAAAGATTTGTGCTAGATGGATCCCTCATTTGTTGTCAAAAGAGCAAAAGCTCAAACGGGTCAAAATGGCTAAAATCTGCTGAAAATATATGGTAATTGTAACAGCAGGCGTCTGGCTGATATAGTTACAGGTGACGAAACATGGGTATATTACTTTTAGCCACATAGGAAGATAAATAATAAAATATGGCTAACCAGAAAGGAAAACGACCTGAAATTGCAAGGCGCACTCAACGCACAAAGAAAGTTCTTTATGCTATATTTTTCAATAGTAACGACATAGTTGCCCAAATTCCCATCCTTAAAGGCCAGGGTATCACGGAAAACATTTATAAAAATAAAATTCTTAAGAAAATGAAAAAAAAATTATGAAAAGAAAAGACCAAAGTCAGGAATTTGTGGTATTCGGTTACTCCATGACAATGCTCCTGCTCACAAATTTAAGTTGGTGACTAAATTTTTGTACAAGGAACGTGTTGTTGTTTTACCTCATCCACCTTATTCACCTGATCTTTCACCGTGTGACTTTTATCTCTTTCCTAAACTTAAGAAACACCTTTCTGGATACAGATCTCGTTCATCACTAGGTTCAGCAATTCATCAGTTTCTCAATGGTATATCCAAAAAAGAATATGCAAATGTATTTAGAAAATGGATCCAGTGTCTTAAAAAGTGTGTAGCCGTTAAAAGTGATTATTTTGAAGGAATGAAAATAAAATATCATAAATAAAAAGTCTTAATTTGTGTTTTTATTATGAAGGACAAGACTTTTTGAACGGCCCTCGTATGTGCGAAAATGATTTACAGGTATACATACTTGCCTACCCTTTAAATTTTTATCGTAAGTTTTACTAAATCAGTCGTAAGGATTCCTGTGTTGACTTGACAAAACATGTTTATTTTGTATAAAACTCAGGTTTGAATTTTTTATCTCAATTTTAATTTGCAACTTAAGATCCCAATTGGCAGCTAAAGATTGTCACTTTTATGACTATGAGGTTAAAGGTCACCGGTCACCAAAAACGGATTTTTTTTATTGTTATTTTCCGAAAGATTACATAATAAAAAGTCGATTTAGCCACAAATAACATTTTTTAATCATTTTTGTCATTTTTTACAGCGTAAAATAAAGTCCTGAAACTGTTGAAAAACGGTGTTATCTCCCTTTGGTTGAAAAGGGCACAAAACCGGAAGTGACGCAGAAGGTGTTATCCCAGCTATTTAGTAAATAAAGCTTGTATAGTGAACTGTATTTATTACCCAGATTTATCACAAGTATCTTCTAGTGTTTTTATATATTTATTTATTTTAAGCATTGGATATTTCAATTTCCTTCAGCAGAAAAAAAATGAATAAAAATTTAACGTAATAATAAGAAATAGATAAAGAATTAAAAAACTATATTCGTATTTGCTCTAAGTATGATATACTATTACTAATACTTTTACAAAACATAATTTTACATTTCTTTTAAAATTTATTTATTTATTTATTTATTTATTTATTTATTTATTTATTTATATCTATTTATATCTATTTATCACAACAAATAATAAAAGAACCCAAATTTCCGTTTTTTATTTAAAATATTGTTCACATTAATTTTCATTAATATTTAATATAATTTTAATTATCTTTACATATCTCTTTGAGTTATTTATTTATTTATTTATTTATTTATTTTATTTATATCTATTTATTTATTTATATCTATTTATTTATTTATTTATATCTATGTATTTATATCTATTTATCACCACAAATAATAAAAGAACCCAAATTTCCGTTTTTTATTTAAAATATTGTTCATAATAATTTTCATTTTAATTATCTTTACAAATCTCTTTGATTTATTTATTTATTTATTTATTTTTATCTATTTATCGTAAGGAATAATAAGAAGAACCCAAAATTTTGTTTTTTATTTTAAAAAAATCTTTTCTCCTCTCTAGTACAGCCATATTATGACCTCAAATTGATTTTAATTTATATTTGTTTTAGAAATTTTCCCATTTCTTTTTAGATTAAAATCAATGATTTATTATTATTATTATTATTATTTACCCATGTAATTAATCAAAAGAACACGTTTTCGGGAAGAATCTGGATCCAAGACCTGTAGTTTTTTGTAGAACGAAAATATGAAAATACAGGTTCTTATTGTCTCTCAAATAAAATATTTCATCCCAGGATTACTTGAATATGAAAGAAATTTCAATTCAATAGCATCCTATTCCTTATTTGCAGTAAGTTTATTAATAATAATAATAATAATAATGAAAATTGAAGTTTACGTCAATGAGTAATGTTTTTTTTAAATATTTGTTGATATTTTCCGATGGAGTACTGATCAGAATTCTAATTCTCATTTATTTTCACTGTTTTCATGATGAAATAAAAAATATATATAAATTTTCATATAATAACTTTATTACGCTTTAATTTTAATGGGATGACAAGAGCTTTGTCAAAATGTGATACCAGTGGGATTATGCTCGACTAACTAAGGACTCAAAACTCGAGTGTAACTTTCTTGCATTTATTCACAATAAATTAATATCGTTCAAAGTTCGTGATTTACACCCCTCATATACCAGTAATTAAGAGATTATCAATATGCTACAGTACACTGGGAAACATCCTGTTTAGAAGTAGACATCTACCACCTGTAATCAACAGAGTTTACCTTACAATATGCAACATTAATTGACACGTGTGATTATCTTTATGATATACCCGGTAAATGTTATTTGTCATTTTTGATGGATTCTGAAAATCGAATAAATTAAAGTTAAATTAGATTGTTTAATTTGAACAAGACATACAAGTCTTTGTTTGAACGTGTGAACTGATTGAATTACAGAATTAAATTAATTTTGAAAATTAAAATTGTTTAAAATCCATTTATTTGACTGAACTCATTCATAATAATTTGAATTGTCTTAAACGATTATACCACTCTTATTTCCCTGACTTATATTATCTCGTAATATTTAATCTGAATACATTTAAAACAACTAGAAAGCTGCATGAAGGACTTGTGTAAATCTGGCTGTAATTTGTTCTAAAATTTGTGGAAAAAACATGTTCATCGGTCATTGTGATTTTATTATCTCCATACTTCACAAAATATATCATTTTGACTTGAAATCAAACTTTAAAACCTTTCAAAACGCCACACAAACCTACATGTAATATATGGATACATATATAAGTAATGTGTCTTTCCTCAGCAGCTTAACACCATGTACGTCATCAATTAGGTCGCCGGAAAGTTACGAGCCGTGTCGGAAACTACCGAGTATTAGCAGTTCGTTCAGGTAAGGTTTTAGTGTATTACAGGTAAATGTAAATCTCTGTAAATCTCTGTCTTGTGCACTTGGACAGTACCGGTATTTACGCATTGCCCTTTGCTCAAATTGAATTGAAGGAAGTTGGCATTTCACTGTATACACAGACTAGAAAACATTTTCAATTCCAATTTCCAAGATTTTCTGTTTTAGTTGTAAGTTTTAACTGACAATCATAAGGTTATAATTTTACCAAAACATATTGAACCAAAATGTTTACATTTACTACCTAGCAACAAAAACTTAAAGATGGGGTGTTGACTCTTAGGGAATCATATGAGATACTTAGTACATCTGCATTCATAATTATCAGCACTCATTCTATAGTATTGAAGGATTAAATTGCAAAATGATTTTATTTGTATCTTAAACCAAACCCTCAGGTAATATACAGAGACGTGCAAAAAGTATTCGGTCACTTTGTAAAATCCTTCTTTATTTCATATAAAACCATGTGTTTTTAAAAAATTGTCAAAAATTTATTTCTTTGTCAATTTCCATGATTTTTTCACTGTTAAATGTAAAATTAGTTGAAGTTTGTTCTAAAAATAATTAGAAAGGTAATTTCATTGTTTTCAATAGTTAAACATTTTAAATTCAACAGATTCGTTTAAAAAAAATGAAATCTACTATATAATCATGCTTTATATCTCAGTTAAATATTTTGCATGCTGTTCACCTTATGTTTTCTTGAATGTTATAAGACGGACAATAATTTGAAAATTAGTGAAAGAAACTACAACTAATTTTTGATTTATCAGTGAAAATTTTATAAAAATTGACAAAGAAATACATTTTTGAGAATTTTTTACAAACATATGGTTTTATATGAAATAAAGAAGGATTTTACAAAGTAACTGAATACTTTTTGCACGTCTCTGTATATTAAAAGTAACAAAGCAAACATTAATCAAATAACATTCTTTATAACCATTCACTATTGTCTGTAGATTTAATTATTTGTAGATGGAAAGTCTTTTGCTGTTTCAAATTTTCTTTAGGAAATAATCACTTTTCCAAGGAATTCAAATTACCAGTTATATGCTAACTACAAAAATAGCATCTATTAAACTCTAATAAAAAACATTAAACTTTAATAAGTCTCGATTTCTAAACTTAATGTACCTACCTTTTTCTCATAACTGTTTGTAACTCTTCAATGGTTTCTTGAAATAAATCTAAACAAGGCAAAATCATCTATTTATTTATGTATTTTTACAGCGAGTGTGTGATTTTGAAGTGCAAGGGAGATAATTCAGCAAAAGCGTGACAATTTCAAAAATGCATAAACTGTTAAAGTAACAACACAGATAATAGTAGAATCTATCATATATATATCAATAATAGATAGAGGTATCCCATCCGAGAAAACAGATTTTGCATCCGAAACAAATTAATTGGTTAGCAGTGTTCAAGACACAAAACAAAAGGCCCATAAGGGCTTGCACTTATTCTCAATTGGCAAAACTTGACCTCATTTGCATAATTTGCAAAAATTGGATCAATGAAAAATTTGTTACATATGGTAAATGGATAAATATCTACTTTCTATATTTCAAATTTGAAGAAAATCAGTAGTAAATTGAATCCACAATGGCCTTTTTAGTGGTTTTGCTATTGATAATAATGGTCATCCTGAATATTATACAGGGTTGCCTTGTAAAAGCTTTGATCTACCCAACCTAGGGACCTTCCACACCAAATTTGGTTTCAATTGGCCAAGTGATTTCTGAGATTTTCAAAGAAATGACTTGCAAGAGCACTGCTGAGGGGGCAGTATATGCCCGTCAATGTCTATAATGTAAGCAGGAATAAGAGGAGTTAAAATGCTATTGGAAACGTCAATTATTGGTGATAGTCAAGATCATATATTTGAGTAATTAAACATACAATTATAACAAGAGCTGTCAGAAGACAAGCAACATGTAATTAGTAAACTTATCATTCATAGACAATTTTTCTTTGTTTGGTTTTAGAATAGTTTTAGGTCATTTTCCTTGTTAAATTCCTACCATATACACAGTAACCACCCATTTTGTTGAAGTAGTTGTTTAGAATATAATTTATTAAGTTTAATGTAATTTGTAATATTTACTTCTTCCTGGAAAAAACCGTTTAGGCCTCAAAGCTGAAATTAGAAATTCTGCTGTTTCTTCATATGGAGGAGTCTAAAATATAAATAAAATGTCAAGTTAGTTTTTCTTGTTTAGTTAGCTTTATAAAATGTGAAAACTGTAAACATCCTTAAAGCCAACACCTCTGTATGCAGCATTAAACTCTGATAAATATAGCTATTTTTATATTCAGAACACTTTATCATTTGAAAACTGAGGACTTTTGTATTCAGCATGTACCTACCAAGTTTCAACATTATCTGTCAAGTATTAAGGGAGAAAAAAAATGTTTTTGGAGGGGGCATTAAACTCTGATTAATATAACTATTGTATATTCAAAACACTATATCATTTGAAAAAGACTTGTGTTATGTACCTGCTAATTTTTTTTTGTTTCAACATTTATCTGTAAAGTATTAAGAAATAACTTTAATAAAAAATGTTTTAGGTGGGGCATATTAAACTCAAGTAAGTGTAGCTCTTGTTGCCATCTTGAAAACAAACATTGCAAAAGCTACCATGGCACCCACTCCTCATTACTACTGTGAAGGTTTTAAAAAATTGAACAAGCCATCTCTGAGAAACGCTCCGGACAAGGGAGGCTCTTTCACATATACTTTAATTATCAATAAATGGATGTATTTATGTCATTTACAACCTTATGTAGCCAATATATTAAAACGTAATAATAAAATGTGGTAATAACACATTTTGTTATTGCCATGTATAGGGCAATAACCATTTCCTTTTAATAATGTGACTTAGGCATTCCATAGTTTATAAATCCTGATTAGTAAAGGCGTAATATAGGCATGATGTTAGTTTTTTTTGTAACAAAGTTCCTTGATTAAGGCAGCTGAGAAGTTAGAATTAACAAACATTTTGACCTTCACAATGTCATTCACACACAAAGTGACTGCAAGTTATTTGCAAATACATGTATAACCCTCATTGCTGTTGAACACTACAATGCAGAGGTGAGGGATAGAGATAAGCTAACCTTTGACAGTGAATGTAGACCATCTTCAGATTCAATACTTGCAACACTCAGACAACTAGTGGATCTGAAAATTAAATAAGAAAACATACATGATTTAGTATTTATTCCACCATTTATATTGTCAGAGTTTGGGACTCAAATTTATTGCCTCAACTCTTTTAAAATGAAACAAAATGAAAGCCATTTGCATGTATTTATTAAACAATCGGCCGAAAATTCTATGAAATTCATATTTTGGGTGAAAACATGCAAATTGTGAAAGCATCATTTTGTATTCAAATGGTTTCTTTGACGGATATTATTTATCAAAAGTCACATATTTGACACTTGCCAATATAAATTTTTTTTAGCAAAATATGGTGAAATCAAATCAAAATTTTCATTTTATCTTCATTTTTGCATGCATGGTTTCCGTTGCAACACCATGGCAACCGTAATTTTATTAAAAAGATTTTTAAATACAAATTTTAAAATAACAGTTTATATATCATGTATATGGTTTAGTAGTGGTAAAATTTCAGCAAAAGCTAAAATATATGCGTTAAAATAATTATCAACGTTTACCAAACAAAACACATTTTACATTGATACTGTAAATTGAGATTTTAGTGGCAGTTTTATTTTAGTGCTTTTGGCAGTCGGGTCTTTCCGATAAAATAAAACTGAGCAAAAATGTAACTAATAAGGGACTCCGAGTACAAACAAATAGTTGGTGCGCTTAAATAAATACATGTATGTGCCAATCACTTATATTGAGGACAATCGCTAAAATACTCGTATGTCTCTGCTGATATAAAGCTGTTTACAGTAGTATGCAAATCTTTTTTTTTTAATTTTTAGTCTAATAACTACAAAATTTGATCTTTTTATTTTTTTGTGAAAACATGCAAATTTCTAATTTTTTTTTTTTGTAGCATCTTTGATCAATACTTTCACTTTGTTTTTCTAGAATATCATCAGTCTCAAGATATAGGAAAAGGATTTTAAACAAGAGTAAAGTGTTTATATGATACATATGTCCCCAACTTCATTTACGATAGAAATTTATTTACTTTCCCACACAAGATTATTTCACTTATATCAAGATGTCACCAGCTAGAGGTGAATCCTAAACACAACAGCTTCACAGAAACCTTAATTCTTTGTGTTAAAAGTAGAATGGTGAATACAGATGATCTCAAACTTTTGTCACTCTGCAACTTCAAACTTAATACTTTGTTTGTGTTATTTGATAAACATTTAAAAGCACTGTCTGATTAACATCAATGAGAATTAAAAAGATCATAAATCAAATACAAAATTCAAAAACTTTATTATTGTGCAAAGTTCTTATCATCCTATGACCTTGACCATGACGACTCTAATTTGGTATGCAACATACCCTCTTTCGTTACTGCATATATACCTTGTTAACATCACTTTGATACCGCTTTGTCATACAAAAGTAAATGAGCAACACGTAAAAAAGTGGAATTTTCAAAGTTATTATGTTTTGTTAACTTGACCTAGATTACTCAAATTTGGTATGTGAAACATCCTCTTTCCATATCTTTTGTTAATATCGCTTTTATACATACCCTTTTTTATACTAATGTTATTGAGCAGAAACAGATTCTGGTTATGGGTAATGCTATATGCCCAGGCAATATTGATGTATACAAAAGTTATAGAGTGGAAATGGATGAAAAAAGTGCAATTTTTCAAAGTTTTTATAGTCCTGTGACCTTGACCTTAATAACTCCAATATGGTATGCAACACATTGTCTTTTCATACTGCATATATTTTGTTAATATTAGTTTAATATCTTTGTTTTATACAAAAGTTATAGAGCAGAATTGAACTGTGGGAGGTAAGTACGTATGTACCGACACAGGTAACGCTATATATACCTATTCTTGGCGGGGTGGATGGGGGCATATAAACAAAAAATGCAGCAATTTTCCACATATTTTCATCGTAAACGTGTTTATGTTGCCATGGCAACAGATATATCGATGAAACTTACCTAAAAGGGAAGTATGTCATAAAAAAGATCCAAATATATATTGGTTGGTTATTAGTATTGTTACTGCAAATGCCCAAAAATTGGCAAGGAAAATAGTGTACAGTTTTTGCATTTTTTAAAAAAATTTCTCTGCCAATTAAAAGTTTAATTGCTAGTTGTTCAAGTAAAACAAGTAAGTGATACTCATTTAGTTGAACCTTTATGTTTTTTATTGGTTTAAAGAATTGGAATTGTTAGTCACATTTGGTGGTATATATATGTGATTATTTTATCTGTGTGCAAATCTGGTTTTGTTTTGTATGAAGAGACTAATGTTTCTTCAATGGTGTTCAATGTTGAGAATAGCGAGTTCAAACCACATTTATTGCTTTTGCAGAATATCTGGATAAACTTACCCAGTCACAGGCAGACTGTTGGTTCCGTAGGTGTAAGGGAGTTACCACTAAGTGACTGCTGCCTCTGCTGAAATAATATAAACTCACCCAGTAATAGTGGACTGCTTGTTCTGTAGGGATAAGGGGGTTAATACTGAGTGACTGCTGCCTTTGCTGAAATAATATAAACTCACCCAGTCATAGCGGACTGTTGGTTCTGTAGGGATAAGGGAGTTACCAATAAGTAACTGCTGCCTCTGCTGAAATAATATAAACTCACCCAGTCATAGCGGACTTTTGGTTCTGTAGGGGTAAGGGAGTTACCAATAAGTAACTGCTGCCTCTGCTGAAATAACATAAACTTACCCAGTCATAGCTGACTGTTGGTTCTGTAGGGATAAGGGAGTTACCAATAAGTAACTGCTGCCTCTGCTGAAATAACATAAACTTACCCAGTCATAGCGGACTGTTGGTTCTGTAGGGGTAAGGGAGTTATTGAGTGACTGCTGCCTCTGCTGAAATAACCAATGTCTTTTTTTGTATTACTTCCTGTACGAGTCATAGTCATTTGTCTGAAAACAAATTAATGGAAAATGTACCCCTCTTATGAAAATGAATTCTGTTCAGTGCGTAAAACTAATACAAATGTAATTAACTGAGACTTTTAAGTTAAAACATTTAAATGCAGATTGAATGTAAAACCAAATTCATAAAAAAAAAACCATCAAGAAATGTGTTCCACTAAAAATCCTGCTACCAATTATGATTAAGACATATTTTTAGTTTCAAGATGCCCCATAGCCTACAAACAATTTAAAGATTTTCTCCAACTTGAGCAGATGAATGTGTAGTATGTTATCAACATGAATGTTTTAATTTTCATGGTACAAGTACAATAAGTGTGATTAGAAACCATGTAAGATGATACTACCTAACAATTTATCATTTGACTTTGTTCTTTGACATCAAAGTTCATGGAACACTTTCATAATACTGCTACAAAATCAAAGATTTCATTCAAATGAGACTTATAGGCATTTTTTCTAAATGGTTTTTAGAATACATACCTTGGAGGGGAATTATGATGAAAATCCATTGGATTGTTTTCTTCTTCCTCATCATCATTATCATGACACAATATTTTTTTTAAGTCTTCTTGGGCTTTACGTTTTACTACATCAGACACACTAATTTCTGAGAAATTTAAATAATGATTGATTACGAGAATTATTTTTTTTTAAAAACAACTGATTACCGGTATTTGATATTTATCAGACTTTTCAAAACTTATTATGTATAAGTTAACATATGTAGCCATGTTAAATTATTCAAAAACTACCATCCATGTGATATATATTGTGTGTGTGATAAAGATTTGAAAGTGAGGGGAGTACTGTTAAGTTGTTATCAAACAATAATATCACAGAAATGTAAATTCTTATATTTGGAAAAAAAACGAAAAGATAAAAAACCCAAGACCAAAATTTACATGGTAAGAGAGAGAGAGAGAGAGAGAGAGGAGAGAGAGAGAGAGAGAGAGAGAGAGAGAGAGAGAGACTCATGTGATAGTCATGCTTATGTCGTTTGTATGTTGCAGTTTACCTCTTGATATTGTTTCTGATTTTCTCCCAGGATTGAAGAGGCCAAGCTTATTCTGCAAGAAATTTATCAAAGAAATTTATAAAATGTAATTGTTATCGATTTCCAACTCTCTTCTCTGCTCACAGTAACTATTAGTAGTAGCCGTCTTGTGCCAATATTTACACCTGTGTCTTTGGTAAGACAAGATTAGTGTAAACCTGGGTTAGGAAAATGGGGTTTTTAAATCGCTGGTGATTAGAAATCACACATATCTTAACTATGTTTCACACTAAATAGGATTTACCTGATCCTAGATTCAGACACTAACTCTACACTAGTAATGGGTGGTAGGAAAGGACCATATTTTAGTGAATTTTTGTTACACATTAAAACATATTTTCAATTTTTACACATGCATAACAGTGTGCATTATTTTATCTTTGTTCTGCTCATGGTGCAGTAGAGAAATGGTGTCACAGAATGCTGGGGTAGATGGTAACTATTATCACCAAGTAAAACACCACTGATACGTCCATGAAATCGCTTTGTACATAAAGAAGGGTGTTGTCCTGAAGAAAAACAATAATTTCATTACAGTTTGAATAAATTGACATTATTGATATGTCCATCAAACCCCTTTGTACATGAAAAAGGATGTTGCCCTGGGAAAATGAATAACTTCATTACAGTTTGAAGCAATAACTCCCGACACTCTCTTTACAACCCTGGAAATGGTTAGTTGTGATACACCAAATAAATAACCATCAACTAATTGGAATGTTCCTGTTGTATTGTAATGTCATTAAGAGCTGTTGAAGAGGAATAAATTACATATTATATTATTTTTGAAGGGGTTAAAAAATATTCAAAGGCTCAAGATATATTTTAAACCAAATTTACCTATGGAAATGTCTGAGATGCTAGTTTTTGTTGTTTTGGTACAGTGCATTTTTTAAAATTTGCACAATATTCAAAACATTGTGAATGTAGAAATGGAATCTGCTGAAAGTCTGGCTGTTTTCAAGAAATTTTGTAAATCCAAGGCCCATAACTTTATCAAATATCACTAAACCAGAACAAAACTCAAATTTGGTCTGTAGCTCGTGATGGTTGACTCACAAACCAAATATGCGTTCAATATCTGCAGGAAAAAAAGTCCAGAAAACTATTCGTATCCTGCCTGCCCACATCACTATATTAATAGTCAAGTTCAAATTCTTTGCGATTCTTTGAGAAATTTGATTGTCAACTGAGGCGAAGCATATAATTATGTCAGACACTTACTGTAAGTCGGTTATGTGTTATAACACTTATGTCAGACACTTACTGTAAGTCGGTTATGTGTTATAACACAAATGTCAGACACTTACTGTAAGTCTGTTATGTGTTATAACATAATTATGTCAGACACTTACTGTAAGTCGGTTATGTGTTATAACATAATTATGTCAGACACTTACTGTAAGTCGGTTATGTGTTATAACATAATTATGTCAGACACTTACTGTAAGTCGGTTATGTGTTATAACACTTACTGTAAGTCGGTTATGTGTTATAACATAATTATGTCAGACACTTACTGTAAGTCGGTTATGTGTTATAACACTTACTGTAAGTCGGTTATGTGTTATAACATAATTATGTCAGAAACTTACTGTAAGTCGGTTATGTGTTATAACATAATTATGTCAGACACTTACTGTAAGTCGGTTATGTGTTATAACACTTACTGAAAGTCTGTTATGTGTTATAACATAATTATGTCAGACACTTACTGTAAGTCGGTTATGTGTTATAACACTTACTGTAAGTCTGTTATGTGTTATAACATAATTATGTCAGACACTTACTGTAAGTCGGTTATGTGTTATAACATAATTATGTCAGACACTTACTGTAAGTCGGTTATGTGTTATAACATAATTATGTCAGACACTTACTGTAAGTCGGTTATGTGTTATAACACTTACTGTAAGTCTGTTATGTGTTATAACATAATTATGTCAGACACTTACTGTAAGTCTGTTATGTGTTATAACATAATTATGTCAGACACTTACTGTAAGTCGGTTATGTGTTATAACATAATTATGTCAGACACTTACTGTAAGTCGGTTATGTGTTATAACATAATTATGTCAGACACTTACTGTAAGTCGGTTATGTGTTATAACATAATTATGTCAGACACTTACTGTAAGTCGGTTATGTGTTATAACACTTACTGTAAGTCTGTTATGTGTTATAACATAATTATGTCAGACACTTACTGTAAGTCGGTTATGTGTTATAACATAATTATGTCAGACACTTACTGTAAGTCGGTTATGTGTTATAACACTTACTGTAAGTCGGTTATGTGTTATAACATAATTATGTCAGACACTTACTGTAAGTCGGTTATGTGTTATAACATAATTATGTCAGACACTTACTGTAAGTCGGTTATGTGTTATAACACTTACTGTAAGTCTGTTATGTGTTATAACATAATTATGTCAGACACTTACTGTAAGTCGGTTATGTGTTATAACATAATTATGTCAGACACTTACTGTAAGTCGGTTATGTGTTATAACATAATTATGTCAGACACTTACTGTAAGTCGGTTTTGTGTTATAACACTTACTGTAAGTCGGTTATGTGTTATAACACTTATTTTCCTCATACCATCTTCTTTAGAACCACCTGGATTCAGTGCCTGATATAAAAAAAATATACAAGTCAAATAAAAAAACCTTAAATACTAATGCTCCTACATAAAATATGTGGAGAAAATGTGAAAAGCTGTTCTAGCAATATAATTATCAATTACCAAGAGACGTAATTTCCATGAAAATCAACAGAGCAGAACAAAACGTAAACTTGATCTATAACTCATTGTGGTAGACTCACATACCAAAAATCAGTGCAATATCTGCAAGTGTCCATAAAAAAGTTGCAGAAAACTGTTATTTCATTGAAATTATTAAGACAAAGGGCTATAGATTTCATAAAAAACAATGGAGCAGAACAAAGTGTAAACTTGTTCTGCAACTCATTGTGGTTGATTCACATTACAAAACCGAGTTCAATATCTGCAAGCATTTAGGAACAAGTTATGATGTACTAACAGATGGGTCACACACATTATACCTTCCACAATTTAAGTTGCATGGTTAAGTATAACTAGTTTTCATTTTCGTTTTTCAAAGTATTACACTAAGAGATTAGTTGGTAGAGATCCAGGTTTTCTGGTGACTCCTGTGTGCAACTTATTCATACACATGACTTTTGTGTACAACTGGTAAAATTGTTTGTTTTAAATGAGTTAAATAAGTCATGTATGTAACATTCAAACTTATGTAATACAAAACCTTATACGAGAGTGCCATTTTATATAGTAGAGAAAAAAATATACAGCTCTTTCAATCTGCAGAAACTAAACCCTTTTGAACAAGTCACCAACTGTTAAATCTAAATCATGTTCATAGTGACTAAGTGGCAAGATTTTTCCTTCTATTGAAATATTTTGATGTTAATGGATAATGTTTTAGTTACAATTACGCTTGAATAATTATAATTGAACAAAAGAAACATTAAGCCTATTGGATTTTCTATGAGAATTGTGCATTAATTTACTGTTACAAACAATGATTCCGAGAGTAGTGAAAATCAAATAAATTAAGTTTTGTATTTATTCATTTATTGAATGACTCTCATACAAATAATACAAAATATAAAACATTATCTTACATTTCTTATATTATTCACCATCTTTATGTTTCTTGTAATATCTTTCTTCTCTTTCTCGACCTGTATAGATTTTGGATACTGGTATATGAATATACTTTAATAAAACAACTATAAAAATACATGTTCTAACACACCATAAAATAGGAATAGTCCCAATTAGTTATGTTCTTAATTCATATACAAGTTTTGTTATAAAATTAATTTACAGTATTTATAAACTGTTTATTTTTCAATTTCAATATGAAATATATCATTACAATCTCCATCACCTTACAAGGATTTCATGCTGCCAACAGTGTACATCAGAAATAAATATATCATTACAATCTCCATCACCTTACAAGGATCTCATGCTGCCAACAGTGTACATCAGAAATACAAATATATCATTACAATCTCCATCATCTTACAAGGATCTCATGCTGCCAACAGTGTACATCAGAAAAACAAATATATCATTACAATCTCCATCACCTTACAAGGATCTCATGCTGCCAACAGTGTACATCAGAAATACAAATATATCATTACAATCTCCATCATCTTACAAGGATCTCATGCTGCCAACAGTGTACATCAGAAATACAAATATATCATTACAATCTCCATCACCTTACAAGGATCTCATGCTGCCAACAGTGTACATCAGAAATACAAATATATCATTACAATCTCCATCATCTTACAAGGATCTCATGCTGCCAACAGTGTACATCAGAAATACAAATATATCATTACAATCTCCATCACCTTACAAGGATCTCATGCTGCCAACAGTGTACATCAGAAATACAAATATATCATTACAATCTCCATCACCTTACAAGGATCTCATGCTGCCAACAGTGTACATCAGAAATACAATTATATCATTACAATCTCCATCATCTTACAAGGATCTCATGCTGCCAACAGTCTACATCAGAAATACAAATATATCATTACAATCTCCATCACCTTACAAGGATCTCATGCTGCCAACAGTGTACATCAGAAATACAAATATATCATTACAATCTCCATCATCTTACAAGGATCTCATGCTGCCAACAGTGTACATCAGAAATACAAATAAATAATTACAATCTCCATCATCTTACAAGGATCTCATGCTGCCAACAGTGTACATCAGAAATACAAATATATCATTACAATCTCCATCATCTTACAAGGATTTCATGCTGCCAACAGTCTACATCAGAAATACAAATATATATTTACAATCTCCATCATCTTACAAGGATCTCATGCTGCCAACAGTGTACATCAGAAATACAAATATATCATTACAATCTCCATCATCTTACAAGGATCTCATGCTGCCAACAGTGTACATCAGAAATACAAAATATATCATTACAATCTCCATCATCTTACAAGGATCTCATGCTGCCAACTGTGTACATCAGAAATACAAAATATATCATTACAATCTCCATCACCTTACAAGGATCTCATGCTGCCAACAGTGTACATCAGAAATACAAATATATCATTACAATCTCCATCATCTTACAAGGATCTCATGCTGCCAACAGTGTACATCAGAAATACAAATATATCATTACAATCTCCATCACCTTACAAGGATCTCATGCTGCCAACAGTGTACATCAGAAATACAAATATATCATTACAATCTCTATCATCTTACAAGGATCTCATGCTGCCAACAGTGTACATCAGAAATACAAATATATCATTACAATCTCCATCATCTTACAAGGATTTCATGCTGCCAACAGTGTACATCAGAAATGCAAATATATCATTACAATCTCCATCACCTTACAAGGATCTCATGCTGCCAACAGTGTACATCAGAAATACAAATATATCATTACAATCTCCATCATCTTACAAGGATCTCATGCTGCCAACAGTGTACATCAGAAATACAAATATATCATTACAATCTCCATCATCTTACAAGGATTTCATGCTGCCAACAGTGTACATCAGAAATGCAAATATATCATTACAATCTCCATCATCTTACAAGGATCTCATGCTGCCAACAGTGTACATCAGAAATACAATTATATCATTACAATCTCCATCATCTTACAAGGATCTCATGCTGCCAACAGTGTACATCAGAAATACAAATATATCATTACAATCTCCATCACCTTACAAGGATCTCATGCTGCCAACAGTGTACATCAGAAATACAAATATATCATTACAATCTCTATCATCTTACAAGGATCTCATGCTGCCAACAGTGTACATCAGAAATACAAATATATCATTACAATCTCCATCATCTTACAAGGATCTCATGCTGCCAACAGTGTACATCAGAAATACAAATATATCATTACAATCTCCATCACCTTACAAGGATCTCATGCTGCCAACAGTGTACATCAGAAATACAAATATATCATTACAATCTCCATCATCTTACAAGGATCTCATTCTGCCAACAGTGTACATCAGAAATACAAAATATATCATTACAATCTCCATCATCTTACAAGGATCTCATGCTGCCAACTGTGTACATCAGAAATACAAAATATATCATTACAATCTCCATCACCTTACAAGGATCTCATGCTGCCAACAGTGTACATCAGAAATACAAATATATCATTACAATCTCCATCATCTTACAAGGATCTCATGCTGCCAACAGTGTACATCAGAAATACAAATATATCATTACAATCTCCATCACCTTACAAGGATCTCATGCTGCCAACAGTGTACATCAGAAATACAAATATATCATTACAATCTCCATCATCTTACAAGGATTTCATGCTGCCAACAGTGTACATCAGAAATGCAAATATATCATTACAATCTCCATCATCTTACAAGGATCTCATGCTGCCAACAGTGTACATCAGAAATACAATTATATCATTACAATCTCCATCATCTTACAAGGATCTCATGCTGCCAACAGTGTACATCAGAAATACAAATATATCATTACAATCTCGATCATCTTACAAGGATTTCATGCTGCCAACAGTGTACATCAGAAATACAAATATATCATTACAATCTCCATCACCTTACAAGGATCTGATGCTGCCAACAGTGTACATCAGAAATACAAAATATATCATTACAATCTCCATCATCTTATAAGGACCTCATGCTGCCAACAGTGTACATCAGAAATACAAATATATCATTACAATCTCCATCATCTTACAAGGATCTCATGCTGCCAACAGTGTACATCAGAAATACAAATATATCATTACAATCTCCATCATCTTACAAGGATCTCATGCTGCCAACAGTGTACATCAGAAATACAAATATATCATTACAATCTCCATCATCTTACAAGGATCTCATGCTGCCAACAGTGTACATCAGAAATACAAATATATCATTACAATCTCCATCATCTTACAAGGATCTCATGCTGCCAACAGTGTACATCAGAAATACAAATATATCATTACAATCTCCATCACCAATTTTCAGCAGTAAGAGCCAATTATATGCAAGGCTTTT
Source organism: Anadara kagoshimensis (assembly GCA_021292105.1). NCBI lineage: Eukaryota > Metazoa > Mollusca > Bivalvia > Arcoida > Arcidae > Anadara > Anadara kagoshimensis. Next base: position 24,537,870 of record CM037864.1, read on the forward strand.
TGCAAATTTATTATAGCTTGTCCTAAGAATGCTACATATAATACTAGGTTTCCATAAATTTAAAATAATTAGTAGCCAAATTTCCAAAATTTGTGAAAAATATAGTCCTTTTTAAAGTATTTTTTCCACAAATTTGCTAAAATAGGTTACTTTTTGAAAGAATTCTTCAGAAATTAGTAGCCAATGGCGATTTTGGCTACCAGGAATGGAAACATAGTAATATATCTAAAGTCTAGCTACAATTTATTATTTTTAAACAGCTAAAGAATCTATATATACCAAATTCAATATTGGGCTAATGCCTACAATATTTTAACATACATGTCTATACAAAAACTTTATAGTTTTTGAGATAATATTCCTTTGCATCTGAGAACTTGACCTTTGAACTCATGACCTTCATTCATATATCAAAATGACTGTTAGGCCAATACCTACAATATCCCGATATACATGCCTATACAAAATGTTTATAGTTTTTGAGATAATTAACCGTTTCAGTATTCATTTGCATCTGTGACCTTGACCTTTAAACCCATGACCTTCATTCATATATCAAATTTATTGTTGTGCAAATGCCTACAATATTCTAATATACATGCCTATACAAAAAGTTTATAGTTTTTGAGATAATTAACCATTTCAGTATTCGTTTGCATCTGTAACCTTGACATTTGAACCTATGACCTTCATTCATATATCAAAATGACCATTAGGCCAATACCTGCAATATTCTAATATACATGCCTATACAAAATGTTTATAGTTTTTGAGATAATTAACCATTTCAGTATTCATTTGCATCTATGACCTTGACCTTTGAACCCATGACCTTCATTCAAATATCAAAATGACTTAAGTCAAGACTTACAATATTCTTATATATATGCATATACAAAAAGTATATAGTTTTTGAGATAAAAAACCATTTCAGTACTTGTTCTCATCTATGACCTTGACCTTTGAACCCATGACCTTTATTCATATATCAAAATTACCGTTGTGCCATTACCTACAATGTTCTGATATACATGCCTATACAAAAAGTTAATAGATTTGCAGATAATTAATTATTTCGGTATATTTGTGCATCTGTGACCTTGACCTTTGAACCCACAACCTTGATCTATGTATCAAAATGATCGTCATGTCAATACCTACAATTAACTGAAAATCCTATGCCATAAACACCTCAAATGTTAAAAAAAAAAAAGCATTTTTTATCAAAGGTCAAAAACTGGGACATGACCTTGACCTTTGACCTTGACATTTATTGGAAGAAAATAGCAAGACAAGATCAACAGTGAAAACTCCATACAATTATCTTCAGTTGTTGTTGAGTTATAACAATAAATGTCTCATTTTAAAAATTACATAATTTTACGCAAAAAACGCGTAACCCATTTTTCGCTCAATTTTCATGAAAAACACAATTTTAATGTACCCAGGTATCCTGAATCCAAATATCCAATTGAAATTTGCCTGCACCTTTTGGTTTTAGAGAAGAAGATTTTTTTGTCTTTTGGCTATTTTTAGTAATGGTGGCCATCTTGTTGGGCGTGGCCAAACCCCGAACATAATTTTGAAAGCCTGTTACCCAGGCATAATATTCCCCAAGTTTCATCAATTTGGAGGAGAAGATTTTTTTTAAAAATTGTTAACGGACGCCAGACACCGACGGACGCCAGACACCGACGGACGCCAAGTGATGGCAATAGCTCACCTGGACCACAGGTCCAAGTGAGCTAACAAAAGGTTTATTCCTCAATAGGTATGTATCATTTGTAAACTGCCAAAATAATGAGGATTTGAAACATTGCTATTAGGATGATAGACTTGATTAACCATGGTTCATCCAATTTTTATGTTACATTCATGTTATGTTAAAAAAGTTCAATGCACCTTTAAAAATAGATTTCCATGTTTGAAAGTAGTGTCTTATCATACAAATACGAGTAGCAATGATGTGTTATAATATCACTCTGCTTTCTATAGTTATGTCATAGGCACATAATTATAGTTTATACTAACACTCATGAAACAAACATTCTGAATTTTGGAATAGCACCTATTGCAAATCGGCAGATATGACAAAGTGCCATGATTTAAGATTTATTTTCCTTATGGTTCCTGTAAAAATTGGACATCAACTGGAATTATCAGAATTTACTGAAATATTTAGACTTATATTGGATCAATCATACTTTTACTGGAATTTACAGATTCTGGTAAACAGGGGTTGAACATTTTTTCAAATGAGCTAAAGCCCAGGACTTTTTAATGCAGAAAACCAAAAGCCCGCAATTTTTTTAATCAAGTCCAGAGATTGAAAAACGGCAGAATCAAAGAAGAAAGACATTAATCGATATGCATCATTTTTATTGGCAGTTAGAGGGTATTTTCAACAGTATTTACAATACAGTAATACATTGCTGTATTATCCTCATCATAGATGACCCATGAAAATTTGTCATTCCACAACTGTTAAAACAGACACGCTTCTTATCATATTTGACATCTGTGTTGTCTTGTGATTATCTTTTTTCATCACTGGAGCCCGATGTGATCTGCTTGTTACACGACAGTCGACAGTCGGAAATAAAATTCATTGGTTTTCTGAGTACTTAAGCCTGATGGGCTTTTCAGTGAAATTTTTGCCAAGTCCTGCTTGTCAATTTTCTAGTCCCGTGCGTTGGGCTTGAAGAATTTCAACCCCTGGTAAATTAAATGTACAGTAAAAATAAAATCAAATTATTCTCAATTTTGTTTAATTATCATGGATTTTGTTTAATTTTTCAAACTTTACCTTACATTTTTTTAAATTTTATGTAAATATTCCAGAATTTTGCATTTATTCTTACCCCCAACCCTCCCTCTCGCTAGGACAAGTGAGAAAAGTACATTACATGGAGTACAAATGTTACTATTATTTCTAACCTTTTTTGTATGTTTTGTCTTGCTTTTTACTCTACGTCTTTTCTTTTTCTGACTGCATTTAAAAGTGGGATAGGCAATTTCCCTTTCACTCATACTGGATGAAGAAGTATTGCCACCATCATCTGTAATTTTATGTCTTGTATGGTGTTTATCAATACTGTTTTCTGTGTTACATTTACCTACCACTATAGCACCACCACCACTTGGAGATCTAAGTCTGGCTCTGAAAACTAAATACATATATTACTTCATATATTATTTATAAACACTCTCAAGGTTGAACTGTACATCTTTTATAATTTATACCCAAATGTAACTCTTAAGCAAACCTCAAAGTTACCATGACAACACTAGTAAGTCCAAGAAAAATCATTTTCAGATCAATTTAATTTTTTCTGGAAATTACAACTGGATGATTTTAAAGTATACAGGAAAGTTAATCTGTGTAGAATTGTAGAATGATTATTCTTTTAATTTGGTTTGCAGATCAAAATATGGGAATTTAGCAAATGCCTAATGAAAAGGGGTGAAACTCCTAAGGAAATAGTCTATGTGATATGAATTCTAACTTGTGCAAATGTTTTACTTGTTAGATTTTATTTTAAATTCAAAAGTATCCATTTAAGATCATAATCTTTAGTGTCTGACATAAAACCCTTCCCAGGCAGACATCACCATACCATGATATGTCAGTTTTGTAAATGCCAAATAAATCTAAAGTGGAGTGGAGTAATGGAGTTTTACGCCCAGTCAAGATTCTTTCGCTTACATTAATGCAGTCATTTCATGGTTTAAGGAAGCCGGGATGGTCAGAGAAAACCACCCACCTGCAGCGAGCGAAAGACGAAAAACATGTCATTCTTTTCACCCCCTCCCTCCCAAAACCTCCCAAAAAAACCCATGTTTTTGTTTTCAAGATAACTTATCAACAAACCTTCAAGAATAGAATTTCTGATTTTCTCCTTTTCCTTTTCAGCACTAACAAATCTGTGTTTTCTTCCCATGGAAAATTGCCTTTGACTTTAATTAATCTTTAAAAAAAGAACATTGATGTATTTAAGATTAATTAAATATAATGAGTTTTATTTTTTATTTGTCATTTATTTTACATTTGTAAGTAGCAGAATTTATTAAAAAGTAAACATCATGATAACAGTCAAGTCATTCCATGATAAATAAGCCCAAACCTCAAAGTAATTGCAACAGAAAATATTTTTTTGCGCTTGTTTTCGGGAAAAGTGTTATTATTCACCATAAAAATCTAAAATTTTCAATTTAGTAGGATTTGGTTTTTTCAAATTAAAGTAGTCAATAGCATTTTCCATAGAAAAGGGAGATAACTGTACTGCGAGCCTAAATTTTACGCAGGAATTTTCAAAAACTTCAAGTATTCTGTTACTATATGAAGAACAGCTTAAAAATCAAATGGAAATTTAATTTGGAAATATATACATATCAGGGATTTATCAGGGTCTTTTGGGAAAAGGCCCTTAACTAAAAATTGGGAAAAACTATTAACTTTTTGCTCATTTTGGGAAATCTTTGACATCATTTTTGATGTCATTAATGATTAAATCTAATGCTTTTAGTGTATTGAGTTGATTGAAGATTGAGAAAAGCAGCCATATTTATGGCCAGACTTAAGCTATGTATCTGGTACGATTTTCTAATTGGGAATTTTCTCAGCCCTTTTGGGAAAAATCAATGTTTTTGCCATTGGGAATGGGGCCGAATTTCGGCCCTAAATAGGCCCTTGATAAATCCCTGCATATAGACTGAAAATGAATCATTAAAACTAATTTGAATGCAATATATATATGGTGTATAATTTTTTATATATATTATTTTGTTGAATGACCTGATGCAAAATGGTAATGGGAGATTTATCAGGAACAATCAAAGGGAGAGAACTATTACAAACAATAATGTTCTAATGTTCTATATGAATTTAGGCGAATATTGTTTTTTTAAAACAATGCTGAACAATATAAAATTAAATATGATAGTTAAAAGTATACAGAAACTAAATTAGCATTTATAATCAATACTTGGATCATTGGAGTTCTCTCTTCAACATCTAGCCTTAACCAATTGCCAATAGTTTATTGCCCCGAATTTCCCAATGGTGCATACAAGTCTATTCCCACATTGATGGAATGATCAAATGGTATTTCATATTTTTTAAAATATTAAAAAATCATTTACCTTATTGCTGGATATTAAAGCAATACATTAGTATGTGACTATGTGACTTGGATCTGTGTAAGCTACACTTACTTATTAAGATTGATTATTTTATTGACATAGAAAATCTTAAAAAGTTGATACATGCACGTCTTGACTGTGACATATGATCAAATATTCACTGCTTATAACCTTTTTTCTTACAGTACAAAAAATCAAACACTGAAAAATAAATAAATAAAAAAATCTAATAACAAAAAATGACAGTGGAAAAAAATCCAGAAATAATGATTTATTCATTGTGTTTGCTTTGATGATGAGTATGTCCAATGTTATTACTTGGGTTATTTTATAAAAAAAAATTGCTTATATTGGTTCCCTGATAATAAGAGGGCTATTACCGGAGTATCAGTATCACTGTTCGAAACCGTAGTTTGTATTACTGGGTTGAATGAGTTCCTTAACGTGTTCTGATACTTACCTCCAGTGTCACAAACTGACAGAAGTATATACAATGTTCACGATTACTGACATGTCAAGTGTAATTTTGAATGAATGTCAAGTTTATATACATTTATTTTAGGTCTACAACAATGATACATATTTTAACGGGTAATGGGTAAACAATTTGTTACCCGAGTACAGCCATTACCCTAACCGTGAATGGGTATCCGGGTACTCGTCACAGCCCTAAATTTGTTCCAACTTTTTTGCCAACTCGTTCCAACCACCAAGTCGTACCAAATTTCCAAATTAACTTTATTATGTGCATTCAAGTTATCATTTGATTTTAATTTAATTTAATTTAATTAATTAAATTTTTTAATTTAATTTAATTAACTTTTTTAATTTAATTTAATTTAATTTAGATTTTATTTGCTTCATCAGGGATATTAGATAAATATTCTCCATAGTTTCCTTTATTCCAAGTGATAAACAAACATTAAAGAGTACCTGTAACGATTTTTGATTTTTACATGTTATTCTCCATACTGAAATATAACTTAATGCGAAAATTTTATAAACATCCATGCCGAAATAAGGGAGATATCGGCGAGTTTATAATACACCTCCCGTTAATCCAAATCAAAAAGCTCAGTTTTCGGGACCCCGTGCAGTGACGTCATTTAAGTAAGCAGACCCCACAGAATACTATTTATCTACATTACTTATATAATGAACCAGCTAAAATTTCTTTTTATATTTCACATTAATTCATTTGATGAAGTGGAATTTACATCCGACTGACACCTACTAATAATTAAGCAAATTATTGTTAGTCCACCTTGATAAAAAATTTGTTTATTAGACATTCCTTAGATTGAGACCCGTACCTTTAATCAACAGGATGTGTTCTTACAATTAACAAAATTGATTGACAGGTGTTCGGATAGAGTATTTTTGACACCTGTAAATATACTGTCTGAATCGTTTGACGTTGTCTTGGATTTAGAATTTCACATAGGTAAACTGATTGTGAAAAGATAATTATGTTTAAAAAACTAGAGTTACGGGAGTATGAATAGACTGATAACTGACATTATTATCTAATTTTGAAAAATAACATTTTAAATCAAATTTTTCCACCGGTCATTTAAATTTTAATCTTTAATAAATAAAAAAATTAATAAATAAATAATTTTTAAAATCTTTAATAAATAAATAAATAAATAAATAATTGTACATCATAAGCCGGTTCAGGATCGTAGAAACTCGATAGGTTTTGATGTTTGATTAATATTGTTTGAACGTGGGCAACTAGACGGGTATTTTTAAACTTTTATCAAGTTTCTAGTTTTCGTTTTCTTTATGGTTAATAAATAAATAATTTTTAAAATCTTTAATAAATAAATAAATAAATAATGGTACATCATAAGCCGGTTCAGGATCGTAGAAACTTGACAGGTTTTGATGTTTGATTAATATTGTTTGAATGTGGGCGACCAGACGGGTATTTTTAAACTTTTATCAAGTTTCTAGTTTTCGTTTTCTTTATGGTTAATAAATAAATAATTTTTAAAATCTTTAATAAATAAATAAATAATGGTACATCATAAGCCGGTTCAGGATCATAGAAACTTGACAGCTTTTGATGTTTGATTAATATTGTTTGAATGTGGGCGACCAGACGGGTATTTTTAAACTTTTATCAAGTTTCTAGTTTTCGTTTTCTTCATGATCGGGAAAATTTGGCCTTTGAAATACATTGTTCGGAAATCTGGGGTCTTTTCGGACTTAAAATTGTCACTATCACATTTATTTATTTATATATTTATTTATTTATTTATTTATTTATTTATTTATTTATTAGCATTATATACTGAACTTTTGTCAATGAGTTAACTTAGTAAAAAATATTTAATTGCGTGAACGACTGCCTGTGTTGTATTTGAAGCCGGTGCCACGTTTTACCAATGTTTGGTTGAAAATTTTTGCAGGATGTGCTGTCTGTAGCAGGTTCGGTATGATTTAATATTAAAATTTAATCTATTTTAAAATTTTAACAAGTGACAATTAGTTTTCGTGAATTGTCAACATCAAATTTATTTATTTATTTATTTATTTATTTATTTATTTATTTATTTATTATTAACATTAGATACTGAACATTTGTAAATAAGTTAAACTTAGTAAAAATCTTCAATAGTGTGAACAACGTTAACTGCGGTGCCACGTTTCGATGTTGGGTTGAAAATTTTCAGGATGTCTGTAGCAGGTTCAATATCATTAAATATTAAAATTAATTTTAAAATTTTTAACAAGTAACAATTAATTTTTGTATATTTGATAAATAATACTTGACGCATATAGGCTAACATTCAGAAATTCTGGGTCTCCACTCAGTAAAGTACATCGTATCATCGAATGTTTTTGGATCTAATAAATACAGCTAAACGCCAATTTCATCAATTTTAAGGTTGTCTATTTCTTCCCAAAATAATGAGGAATCATATGACATATACAGATGAATGCCAGAGTCGTTAATTTTTTATCCATTCATCATATAATACATCGCTACATTAGCATTATTAGTACTGTCCGCCATGTTAGTTACTACAACGGTTACTTAAATGACGTCACAAACGGATCAGCCTTGATATGGGCCGTTTCACTTACAGGTACCCAGAGAGGGCCAAATTCAAGGCATTCAAACCGCTATAACTTTCTTATTTGGTCATCAATTTTGATGCGGTTTTCGATATTGTGATATTTATTTGGTATTTAACAAATATATGAAATAAAAAAATTCGTTACAGGTACTCTTTAAACCAGACGTACTAAGAATAACACAATATAGATAAACAATTAAACTAACAAACTCAATAATTACAGATAAATAAGAAATAGTAGCTTCGTAATCATATTTATTTGCTATGTCTTGCTTATTTAATGTTTGTTTATCACTCCTGTCAAATTTATAGCCATTTAGCAACATAAAAGGATCAGTTTGTTCGATTTACAAGTGCATCAGAAGCGTATCCTTTATTTTTAAAGGAATATTAGTATCGTAAATAAACCCTTTATTTGTTTTCTAAACATTGGTGTGCAATTGAAAAGTAGGTTGTTTTCCTCTTTTTGCCGACAAGTGTGCGAAAAAATAATTGAAAATGGTTTAAAACACAGAGATTATTCTTAAACAAGATCAAACGACTCATGATAACAGGCGGCAAACATAACAAGTTGGAAGGAGTTGGTAATTTAGTTGGAATTGCATAAAAAAGTGGAACAAGTTGGACAAGTTTGAACAAGTTGACCAAAAACCCTCCTTCTGTTGACAATGACATGCGAATCCGATGAAAACATATGACATTCCAAAAATAGTATTGTAAACAGACATGCAGACAAAGCCACCTCTCTGAACAAATTTCGGCATAAAATGAAAATTTTTATGTTTGATTCGATAAACAAAGATTGTCTTTATTTGATTTACCAGCCAAATGTCATAAATGATCTCCTATTAAAATTTTTTAAGCGATTCTGCCTTAATACGTCAAAAACCATGACACAAGGATAACAAAAAAACATATATTAATGGGACTAAAACCTCATGTTTTATAAGAGTTATTGTCCCTTGTCTATAGAAATTAAACAAAGTGGTTATTGCCCAGTACGTGGCAATAACAAATGTGTATTACCACATATTTTTAAACCATATTTTATAATATACATGTATATCTATATAACTTTATGAATGGTTATAAATGCATCAGTAAAGTGATAATTAAAGTGTTAATTTCTCCATAGTGGAACTTTAAATCCCATAGTGTTATTCCAAATTCCATAGAGTCCATTTTCTCGTGACGGGGATTAGGATAACAACAACTTCTTTCCCCTAATCAGATTTTTGTAGATTTTTTTTACCATAAACGTTTTATATAGGACATATTAGTATAAAAATGCATTTTGAGGTCAAACTGTAGATTGACTGGAAAACTATTCGACCAACCAAAATACACCGATATGAAAGGCTACGCACAGGAACTTGTAATTAATGTCTTAACTATACTATTCAGACTTTCTACACTATCCAGCACCAAGAAAATAAAAAATATTTTTCTTGGTGCTGGATAGTAAAGAAAGTCTGGATAGCATAGTTGTTATATCTTGTGACATTCAAACGTCAGGAGAGTGACATACTTTATCTCAATGTAAATCCCAAATCAATTGACGATACATACTTTGAGTTAATAGTGTTGAGTAGGAAATCTTCAAACTTTCCCGCTGGTTGTCATTTTGATATTACGAAACTAACCATGAGTAATGATTTTATTTTTTAAGATTCTTCATACCACAAATTTAGTTTTATTTCGATAACAAAATATTGATACAACTATAACTTGATTTGACATATTCTTATCGGTTTATTATCTAAATAGATCTAATACGAAACTAAATTGCAATCTTTATGCGCACTCGTCGTCAGGGAAACACTTGTACGCGGAAGTTGCCGCCAGTAGTGCCTATATATTTACATTCACTACAAACATCAAAACATGGCGCATACGGTTATTTCTGCAAACTATCCGCCACAGATTGACACAACACGAACACCTTATGCATACGGAGATCGAGCGTTACCAAGACTTGTATGTATCTGTTTACACTATATTTTTTCCCACTCAACTGTCCATCATTTAGATACAACCTACTATAAACAAAATAGTTCATCTCGTGGGACGCACAGGGGCCAGTTTCATGATAAAAATTAAAACATACCCATAAGTATGTAAAAAAGAGTAAAAGGGAACAACGAATCAGATCTTTCACTTGAAGGTGCTCCGACAAAATTATACATTACTTTTAATTTTTAATTTGTGTCCGATCATTGTGATCTTGGTGTCATTTTGTTCCCAGATAAATTTTTAATTTGTGTCCGATCATTGTGATCTTGGTGTCATTTTGTTCCCAGATAAATTCTTTAAATTGACATTCAATTTTTTTGACATGATTTAACATCTTAATAAAATGTTCACAAGGAAAACAGAAAAATGTTGTAATTTTGCCCGGTGTAGCTAAGCCCGTCCATGTAAAAGTAGCTTAAAATTTGCATTACGATCATGTTTTCACTAGCAGCTTCCATGTCATGATGTGGATCAAAGAACTAAATAATAAACAAGAAATTTTAAAGGTAACCGATACTCACTTTTAAACCTACAAGCTCCTATTTTGTTCCAAAACAGCCAATTATGCATTCGGTATCAGGACAACTCGTCCCCAAACCAGCTCGTCCCCGGACAACATGTCCCCGATTTTAAGACGACTCGTCCCCGAGACATGTCGACCCCAAGATGAGTCGTCCCCAGGTATTAGGACAACTCGTCCCCACCGTTTGGACAACTCGTCCCCAGTGGAGTAATTATACAATATATACGTCGCTGCTTTATATTTAACGGAAACGAAAATAAAAAAGTTTTAAAATACATTACTATCTTTGAAATCATGATCCTAATAAATCATTGAAAAAAATAGATTTAACATTTTATTATATTTAATGATCAATTAATTTCTTTATTTCTCTCAAAACAACCCTCACCATTCTAAATGTCGGGTACATCAGAGGCATATATATGCTGACGGCACAAGCTGACCACCGTTTGGCCACCGGAATATAAACGAAATATAGAGATTTAGTAACAGTATATATATCAGTCATGTACACTTCAAATTTAGAAAATCGATTGTTAGAAAACAGTTATTATGAAAAAGTAAATCGATTTTTTAAACAGCGAGCTGACAGTTACGAAGATATAACAAGTTTTTAAAAAATCCCACTTTCTTTCAAATTACAAAATATGTCAAAAATGCGAAAAATAAAGTGAAAAATTATAAAGTTATCAAACACGTACGTTTTACTACTTTAATTAAAAAGGGTTAAAACTAATTACACCAGAGACATATTATAGTCTATGTCTCTGATTATACCTTCCATCTCACTGTTTAACTGCCTGCTCGTTCCTGTGATCGCTATTAAATTTTGACGTCATTCAGACGGATTACGTCAATTTTGTTAAGTAGGACCATGAACCGTGTTACGTAGGACAGTTTTTACAACTTTTTTTGGCTCTGTCGGAAAAATAGATTCGTTTTCTCACTTTTTAGCACCCGTTTCTTCCTCTAGTCACCAATTCCTACCAAGTGTAGTGTTTTTCGACTTTTTAAACCAATGTGTTTTAGGTGCAAAATTTGCGTTACACAGGACACGTTTTTAATGTATACCATAGGCCCCGTGCACTTTATTTTCATGCCTAGAAACTGCTCAAATTTTGAACGACGTTTAGTGTGAGGCGTAACAATTAATAAAACTTACCAGCTGCTTACCAAAAATTACATTTGAATTGTAGTGGTACGGATGTGAATGTGGTGTTATGTAGGACATCACGTAGTTGGAAATAAAAAAAAAACTCATATGGCTATGTAAGCCATTTGTATAAATTATTTACATTGTGCTAGTTTGAAAGATCTTAGTTCTCTTCAATAGATTATGCGTCGATGATACTTCTTCCGATGAAGAAAATAGTTTACACTAAAATGTAATTTCAAATTTGCAGAAGACTATCTATTTTTTGTTTTTTAATTCATTTTTTTTTAAATTTAATAAGATACTATGAAATTATATTCTGTAGTTTCAAATGTTATTTATATATGTTATATTTGTTAATAATTTACTTTGCAGTAGTTACAGTAGTTCCTATATTTAGAAATCATCCCATTTTTATGAAACTTAAGTGTAAACGAGAGAGAGAGAGAGGGAGAGGGGGTGATCATGATGACTTCATTAACACCTTTAATAATTAGACACGGTTCACTGACTGTAAACTGGCTTCCATGGTGGCCTCGTTATTTTCTCAAAAATTTATTGATCAATTACACAAAAAGTGTGTTTATTAAACATGATGAAATTCACACATAATGTAGATACACGTTCCATAATCAAATTATACGAAATTTCAAGCTCGTATGTTAAACACAGACTTGTGTGGCGCAGAGAGAATATTATGACATTTGCATACGCTCTTCAACGGCTTTTTTTCAAATTTATTGATCAATTGCACAAAACGTATTTTATTAAACATGATGAAATTATCACATTATGTTTATATATGTTCCATTATTATTTATACTACGTGATATTACAAGTTAAACGGACACAATTCCGATGGGGACGAGTTGTCCAAACGGTGGGGACGACTTGTCCAATCACCCGGGGACAACTTGTCTTGGTGATGACTTGTCCTGGGGACGAGTTGTCCAAAAATGGGGACGACTTGTCCTGGGGACGACTTGGTTTGGGGACGAGTTGTCATGTAACCATGCATTCTACAGTGAAAAAAAATGAAATCTGGCCAGGATATAAATCAAGTTTTGAAAATCTCAATTTTAAAAGAATTTTAGCCATAATGGGGTTCGCCAATGTATACGTACCACGTGATAAATACCTCAACATTTGTGCGAAATGTTTTGGAAAAATTAACATCACAAGTTCCCGGGAATAACGCCATTTTTCCGGGAAACATCATCTTTTGCGATTCCATATCTATTGGAAATAAGTGTTCCACAAAAATGTTAGAGGGTATCATGTGATACAGCAGCGAACCCCATTGGATAAATCTACCAGAATCAAGTCAATTAATCATGTGCCATTGAAATTAACACCATGGTCGCAGATCATGAATGGTCCAATAAATCGGCCTGTGGCACTTTGAATAGTGATTCTGTCAGGCTGTTATTGGCCAGTGGCACAGAAGTGGTTAAACTTTTTTCTCTTGTTTTTCACAATAATGATAATGACTTTATTCGTAACAATAATAATGATGACTTTATTTTCAGGGTTACGGTACTTATTTGTACCGAGCTAATCTTACTTCCGTAATTACTGTTGTTTATTTACCCTTTGTCAAAGAAGCAAGAGCACAAAAACAATTTAAAGATTTTTAATGTGACTGTTACAGATCAATAATTCATTATTTGGATGGACTTAGTCATTGCTATTACAGTCAAAACTGCCTTAAAGGCCACCTTTATATAAGGACCACTTGCTTTTAAGGCCAATAAAATTTTATCCAAATTACTCTTTATTTATGTTATTTAAAACTGTATATAAGGACACCTTGCCCATAAAGCCACTTTTACTGATTCCTTGTAATGTCCTGTATAGACAGGTTTGATTGTAATCCAATTTTTAGCCCCATCATTACTTTATACCTCCTTTTATGCAACAAAATTCAACCAATGACATAATGGCAGCTTCATTTTAGTCATGAAGAAAACATCTGGAATTTTCTGACCTAATTTTGTCAGAATGTCATAATCAATAACTTGATCTTAATACGATGTGTGCATTCTGCAGTTGTTACTGTTATTTAGACTGACATTGGAACTCTTTTAGATAAATTAAAATCACTTTTCACATCAATTGAAATCAAACATATATTTGTTGATATCATTTACCTGTTTATTTATATATGTCATTTTTGTTTGTAGAACAGAGAATTAAATGATGCCACATTATTGGTTAGACAGAGAGCTGTTATGTCACTATGTGACTACCTCCATGATCCAGAACACATAGCTGAAGCCTTGCGTGTTGGTAAGACAATTTTTAAAATTATTTTGACTGGTAGGCCAAAAGAAGCAGTTGAGATTTCTTATTCTGTGAAAATGGTTTATCTTGACGTAACATTTCACAATGTTTTTTGTTGTTGCCATTGAAACCAAATAAATTTGCATTTGAGATATAAATGCAGAAAAAAGTACCTTTTTTTAAAAAAATACTCTAAATTTAAAGACCATAAACATTCATATTGTTTCTGAAAAATTATCTAAATATGGGTGCATATTACACTAAAGGTGGTGTGACCGAAATTGGTGAATTTGGATATCATTCAAAACAGGTCTGTAACAATTTGTCATAATAAATAAATGTAAAATTATTTGAAAATCAGACAATTTAAGCTTTTTACAGATTACTGGAATAGTCAATGTATTTTAAAGACTTAAAAATTGAACCCACTTTTTAAAAAAAATGCAGGTATATAAGATAGGGTATATATAATAATAGAAAATCAAAATACAGTTAAACAATACGTTTGTCTTTAATTTCTAGGTATAGCGGAAAGTTTGAAAAAGCTCTTAACAGACCCAGATATAACAGTCAGACAAAAATCTACAGAATGTTTATTTGTTATAGGAGGTAAGTACTTTTTCTAGAACAAACTTTTAATCTTTCTAATATAAAAAAGCTTTAAGACATGTTAAAATGACATTTAAAAAATGATCACAAATTAATAAGCTTCCATAAAACATTTAAATTGAAATTTAAAAAAAAAGAAAAAAACTAGTTTCACCATACATTAAAGAAAAAAAAGATTTGACATCACAATGCTTAGATGATATTTTGTCTTTGCTCTATATTTGGTTATGAATTGTAATTTATTTTAAATTTAGGTCATTCGATTGGAAGAACTGCTTTTATTGATCATGAGATTATATTACCCGTCTCAAAATTATTTGATGATAAAGAAGATATAGCAAGGAAAAATGCACATAAAGCACTACAGATGGTGTCAGAAGCCCCATTAGGTAAATATGTTTAATATTATCTACATTTACTATAATTTTTCTTAATAATCAACTTGACAAGGTTTTGAACAGGAAAAAAACCCCAGCAGTTTCAAAATTATGTTTTAATGTAGTAAAAACACTATAGTTTTACAAAGTTAATATTCCATAATATACACTTTGGTCTTTAGAGGCAGAGGCAACATAATGTTTTCATTAATGTTGAATAGATGTAAAATGGTTGGGATAGAAAAAATCTTAAGACAATCTAAAAATTAAGTTTTTACTCTGGAGCTTAATATTATAAATACACACTTTATACAAGATTCATTAATAAAGGCTAAAAAGATGTTAAAATTATAAAACATTTAAATTACATGTATAACTAAATAAACTGACTTAAATGTACATGTAGAAAAATAACTGAAAATTTTAATTAACAGGAGCAGAGGGAATTGTAGAGGCCAAACTTGTTCCTATTTTAGTTAAAAAGTTATCATCAGAAGTTCAGGAGATAAAGGTAGTTAAAATAAACATCGTAATTAACACTCTTATAATCAATATTCTTATGAACTCGCCACTAGGAATATATGGATCAAATGATTGTGAATATGCAGGGACCAGCCTGTTTCTTAATTCATTGATTAAGTAAAATGAAGACATATGTGTAAGCATTCCAAGTGTTGTTATGGGAACAGCAATGTAAACATTTAAACATGTAAGGTTTTATGTTATATTGGATCTATTTAACTTTCCAAATTATAATTATTCTTTGCTATCACTAAGATAGGAATGAAGTGATCAACATAATTTATGTATGATTTTCACTGTAGTAATTTTTGTTTTGTTTTGAAAAAGTTCTTGGTCTCTATAGTTGCATATGTCTGTGACAACATTATATTGGAAGGAGGGTGGGAAGGGGTTTGTTGGTAATTGCAAATCCCAAGTACTTGAAATGTTGCATCATTCTGTAAGATTGAACTTTTTTCATTATTTTATTAGGAATTGATACTGGACACACTACATTACTGTTTACGGGTGGATACTAAACAAGCATTAGAATCTGGAGCCATGGAAACATTTACACAATTATTAAATCATGAATCACCAGTTATAAAGGCTAAAGCTGCCAGGGATATCATGGCTCTAAGGTATGTCATCATGGCTCTTGGGTATGTCATCATGACTCATGGCTCTCAGGTATGTCATCATGGCTCTAGTGTATGTCATCATGGTTCATGACTCTCAGGTATGTCATCATGACTCATGGCTCTCAGGTATGTCATCATGGCTCTAGTGTATGTCATCATGGCTCATGACTCTCAGGTATGTCATCATGGCTCTTGGGTATGTCATCATGACTCATGGCTCTCAGGTATGTCATCATGGCTCTCAGGTATGTCATCATGGCTCATGACTCTCAGGTATGTCATCATGGCTCTAGTGTATGTCATCATGACTCAGGTTTGTCATCATGGCTCTAGTGTATGTCATCATGGCTCATTGCTCCCAGGTATGTCATCATGGCTCTAGTGTATGTCATCATGACTCAGGTTTGTCATCATGGCTCTAGTGTATGTCATCATGGCTCTAGTGTATGTCTGTATGTCATCATGGCTCTAGTGTATGTCTGTATGTCATCATGGCTCTCAGGTATGTCATCATGGCTCTAGTGTATGTCATTATGGCTCTCAGGTTTGTCATCATGGCTCTAAGGTATGTCATCATGGTTCATGGCTCTCAGGTATGTCATCATGGCTCATAGCTCTCAGGTATGTCATCATGGCTTTAGTGCATGGCATCATGGCTCATGACTCTCAGGTATGTCATCATGGCTCTAGTGTATGTCATCATGGCTCTCAGGTATGTCATCATGGCTCTAAGGTATCTCATCATGGCTCTCAGGTATGTCATCATGGCTCTAGTGTATGTCATGCATGGCTCTCAGGTATGTCATCATGGCTCTAGTGTATGTCATAGCTCTCATGTTTGTCATCATGACTTTAAGGTATCTCATCATGGCTCTCAAGTATGTCATCATGGCTCTCAGGTATGTCATCATGACTCTCAGGTAAGTCATCATGTCTCTCAGGTATGTCACCACATCTCTGGTATGTCATCATGGCCCTCTGGTATGTCATTACATCTCTCAGGTATATCATCACATCTCTGGAATGTCATCATGGCTCTCAAATATGTCATCATGGCTCTAGTGTATGTCATCACATCTCTCAGGTATGTCATCATGACTCTAAGGTATGTCATTCTTGCTTTCATTTATGTCATAACATCTCTCAGGTATGTCATTACGTCTCTCAGATATGTCATTATGGCTCTAGTGTATGTCATTATGTCTCGGGTATGTCATTTTGTCTCTAAGGTATGTCATAACATCTCTCAGTCTATTACGTCTCTCAGGTATGTCATTATGGCTCTAGTGTATGTCATTATGTCTCGGGTATGTCATTATGGCTCTAAGGTATGTCATTACATCTCTCAGGTATGTCATTTTGTCTCTAAGGTATGTCATAACATCTCTCAGGTATGTCATTACGTCTCTCAGGTATGTCATTATGGCTCTAGTGTATGTCATTATGGCTCTAGTGTATGTCATTATGTCTCGGGTATGTCATTATGTCTCTCGGGTATGTCATTACATCTCAGGTATGTCATTTTGTCTCTAAGGTATGTCATAACATCTCTCAGGTATGTCATTACGTCTCTCAGGTATGTCATTATGGCTCTAGTGTATGTCATTATGTCTCGGGTATGTCATTATGTCTCTCGGGTATGTCATTACATCTCAGGTATGTCATTTTGTCTCTAAGGTATGTCATAACATCTCTCAGGTATGTCATTACGTCTCTCAGGTATGTCATTATGGCTCTAGTGTATGTCATTATGTCTCGGGTATGTCATTATGGCTCTAAGGTATGTCATTACATCTCTCAGGTATGTCATCATGACTCTAAGGTATGTCATTATGTCTCTAGTGTATGTCATTATGTCTCGGGTATGTCATTATGGCTCTAAGGTATGTCATTACATCTCTCAGGTACGCATCACATCTCTCAGGTATGTCATTATGGTTCTCAGGTGTGTCATCACGTCTTTTTGGTATGGCATCATGTCTCTTGGGTTTGTCATCACATCTCTTGGGTTTGTCATCACATCTCAGGTATGTCATCACATCTCTCAGGTATGTCATCAGGTCTCTCAGGTATGTCATTATGTCTCTCAGGTATGTCGTCACGTCTCTTGGGTTTGTCATCACATCTCTTGGGTTTGTCATCACATCTCTCAGGTTTGTCATCATGGCTCTCAGGATTTACATTATGGTTTTAAGGTATATCATTAAGTCTCTCAGGTATGTCAAGTTGAGTTGAGTAATGGTGTTAAACGTCCCAGTCAAGAACTGCCATATGATGTCCCAATGAGCAGACAGTGATCCATTACATACAGATATTTCTAAATGGTAGATTTAATTTTTCATTTAGTCTGGTTTAAACATATAGTATATGATGTTTTTATGTATTTTTTCATCTTGTCCAACTTTTATAAAAGTTGAAATTCATTATGTTGATATCAAGAGGAACTGACATCAATGTGTGATTACACTGAGGACAAACATTGCCTCTATTATACGGTAATTTCACCTTGTAAAGATATTATGCTAACCTTTTCTAAATGTTTGGTTGTTGAGCTTGTTTTCGTAGTATACTGTATATCTTGTTGTTGGTTTTGTAAGTCTGTCTCCACATTGAAAATAATAATTAATGGTTTAAATAGGGCAAAAAGGTCAGTTAATTAATTATTGATGTTTTTTATATGAGCATTTTTGTAGTTTATTAAATTCAATTTACAGAATTTAGTTTGAGCTGTCTGAAAACTTCAAGTTAATGACTATTATTTCTATTTAATTTTCATTCACCAATGTATAAACTCATTTGAGTTGTCCAAGCAGTTTAAAGTCAATATATTTTTTTTTGTAGTGTACCATTAGATGGGAAGAATAAAGCAGTATCAGTAAATTCTGTTGAGGAACTTGTAAAACTCTTAAATAACAAGGTTCCTGATGTCAGAGCTAATGCTGCAGGTGCTCTAATGACGTAAGTATTATGTCTTTTTGTGAGAACTTGTAATGTTTGTGAGACTGTGTGATGTATTTGTAAGAACCTGTAATGTTTTTGTAAGAACCTGTAATGTTTTTGTGAGACTGTGTGATGTATTTGTAAGAACCTGTAATGTTTTTGTAAGAACCTGTAATGTTTTTGTGAGACTGTGTGATGTATTTGTAAGAACCTGTAATGTTTTTGTAAGAACCTGTAATGTTTTTGTGAGACTGTGTGATGTTTTTGTGAGACTGTGATGTTTTTGTGAGACTGTGTGATGTATTTGTAAGAACCTGTAATGTTTTTGTAAGAACCTGTAATGTTTTTGTGAGACTGTGTGATGTTTTTGTGAGAACTTGTAATGTTTTTGTAAGAACCTGTAATGTTTTTGTGAGAACCTGTAATGTTCTTGTGATACCTGTAATGTTTTTGTGAGACTGTGTGATGTTTTTGTGAGACTGTGTGATGTTTTTGTAAGAACCTGTAATGTTTTTGTGAGACTGTGTGATGTTTTTGTAAGAACCTGTACTGTTTTTGTAAGAACCTGTCATGTTTTTGTGAGACTGTGTGATGTTTTTGTAAGAACCTGTAATGTTTTTGTGAGAACCTGTAATGTTTTTGTGAGACTGTGTGATGTTTTTGTGAGACTGTGTGATGTTTTTGTGAGACTGTGATGTTTTTGTGAGAACCTGTAATGTTTTTGTGAGACTGTGTAATTTTTTGTAAGAACCTGTAATGTTTTTGTGAGACTGTGTGATGTTTTTATGAGACTGTGATGTTTTTGAGAGAACCTGTAATGTTTTTGTGAGACTGTGTGATGTTTTTGTGAGACTGTGATGTTTTTGTGAGACTGTGATGTTTTTGTGAGACTGTGTGATGTTTTTGTGAGACTGTGTGATGTTTTTGTAAGAACCTGTAATGTTTTTGTAAGAACCTGTAATGTTTTTGTGAGACTGTGATGTTTTTATAAGAACCTGTAATGATTTTGTGAGAACCTGTAATGTTTTTGTGAGACTGTGATGTTTTTGAGAGAACTTGTAATGTTTTTTTGTGAGACTGTGTGATGTTTTTGTGAGACTGTTTGATGTTTTTGTGAGACTGTGATGTTTTTGTGAGACTGTGTGATGTTTTTGTGAGACTGTGTGATGTTTTTGTAAGAACCTGTAATGTTTTTGTGCAAATCAGGAAAAAGTTGTGTGTTTTATGTAGAGAAATCATTATTTCAGACATAAATTGTATCAAATTTATTTTTTATTCCTGGGGTTCAAAATTCCCTGGTCCAAGGTCCAGTACCTATTGATTTTATATTTAAAACTGTAAATGTCTGATGGACCTATCATATTTTACCAGGATAATCCTATTTTGTCTATATGATAAAATAATTCCAAAATAAAGCAAAAGATATTAAATTTTAAAACATCACACAAAACAAATGCAAAAAATGTGAGCTTAATTTACAAAAAAAAAAAAAAATAACGATTTTCTATTGAAAAATTCAGTTCACACATTTTTTGTGTTTGTTTTTTGTTTTTTGTGATGTTTCAGAATTTAGTACTTTTTGTTTTATATTGGAAACTATAAATGATAGCTTAATGTTAATGGTTAGGTTTTCACTTTTGATAGTGATTTACACACTGAAGTTTCAAGCAGAGGCTTAGGTCATGACCTAGTTTTTGACCTAGCTCATATTGTTAGCAAGGATATATTTAAAGTTCCTTGCACATTGTAAAATATATCAGAAAATAAAGTATACTGATTTAACTCTTTCATCCCTCAAAAGACTTTTCAAGAATATATATATCTATGTATAATTATTTCTTTCATAGTTGACATTTTGAGGTACTACGTAAGTAAAACATGATGTTTTTTATCTTTAAATTTTTTTTATTGTATTTCAGTATAACAATAACAACAAGTGGTAAATACACAGCAATAAAAGCCAATGCTATACAACCACTAGTAGACTTAGTAGATGATGATACTAGTGAAGTTAGACTTAACGCTATCAAAGTAAGTACTACCGCGACTTAGTAGACGATGATACTAGTGAAGTTAGACTTAACGCTATCAAAGTAAGTACTACCGTGACTTAGTAGATGATGATACTAGTGAAGTTAGACTTAACGCTATCAAAGTAAGTACTACCGTGACTTAGTAGATGATGATACTAGTGAAGTTAGACTTAACGCTATCAAAGTAAGTACTACCGCGACTTAGTAGACGATGATACTAGTGAAGTTAGACTTAACGCTATCAAAGTAAGTACTACCGTGACTTAGTAGACGATGATACTAGTGAAGTTAGACTTAACGCTATCAAAGTAAGTACTACCGCGACTTAGTAGACGATGATACTAGTGAAGTTAGACTTAACGCTATCAAAGTAAGTACTACCGCGACTTAGTAGATGATGATACTAGTGAAGTTAGACTTAACGCTATCAAAGTAAGTACTACCGCGACTTAGTAGATGATGATACTAGTGAAGTTAGACTTAACGCTATCAAAGTAAGTACTACCGCGACTTAGTAGATGATGATACTAGTGAAGTTAGACTTAACGCTATCAAAGTATGTACTACCGCGACTTAGTAGATGATGATACTAGTGAAGTTAGACTTGACGCTATCAAAGTAAGTACTACCGCGACTTAGTAGATGATGATACTAGTGAATTTAGACTTAACGCTATCAAAGTAAGTACTACCACGACTTAGTAGACGATGATACTAGTGAAGTTAGACTTAACGCTATCAAAGTAAGTACTACCGCGACTTAGTAGATGATGATACTAGTGAAGTTAGACTTAACGCTATCAAAGTAAGTACTACCGTGACTTAGTAGATGATGATACTATTGAAGTTAGACTTAACGCTATCAAAGTAAGTACTACCGCGACTTAGTAGATGATGATACTAGTGAAGTTAGACTTAACGCTATCAAAGTAAGTACTACCGTGACTTAGTAGATGATGATACTTGTGAAGTTAGACTTAACGCTATCAAAGTAAGTACTCTGCGACTTAGTAGATGATGATACTAGTGAAGTTAGACTTAACGCTATCAAAGTAAGTACTACCGCGACTTAGTAGATGATGATACTAGTGAAGTTAGACTTAATGCCATCAAAGTAAGTACTACTGCGACTTAGTAGACGATGATACTAGTGAAGTTAGACTTAACGCTATCAAAGTAAGTACTACCGCGACTTAGTAGACGATGATACTAGTGAAGTTAGACTTAACGCTATCAAAGTAAGTACTACCGCGACTTAGTAGATGATGATACTAGTGAAGTTAGACTTAACGCTATCAAAGTAAGTACTACCGTGACTTAGTAGATGATGATACTATTAAAGTTAGACTTAACGCTATCAAAGTAAGTACTACCGCGACTTAGTAGATGATGATACTTGTGAAGTTAGACTTAACGCTATCAAAGTAAGTACTACCGCGACTTAGTAGATGATGATACTTGTGAAGTTAGACTTAACGCTATCAAAGTAAGTACTACTGCGACTTAGTAGATGATGATACTAGTGAAGTTAGACTTAACGCTATCAAAGTAAGTACTACCGTGACTTAGTAGATGATGATACTATTGAAGTTAGACTTAACGCTATCAAAGTAAGTACTACCGCGACTTAGTAGATGATGATACTAGTGAAGTTAGACTTAACGCTATCAAAGTAAGTACTACCGCGACTTAGTAGATGATGATACTTGTGAAGTTAGACTTAACGCTATCAAAGTAAGTACTACCGCGACTTAGTAGATGATGATACTTGTGAAGTTAGACTTAACGCTATCAAAGTAAGTACTACCGCGACTTAGTAGATGATGATACTTGTGAAGTTAGACTTAACACTATCAAAGTAAGTACTACTGCAACTTAGTAGATGATGATACTAGTGAAGTTAGACTTAACGCTATCAAAGTAAGTACTACCGTGACTTAGATGATGATACTAGTGAATTTAGACTTAACGCTATCAAAGTAAGTACTACCGTGACTTAGTAGATGATGATACTAGTGAAGTTAGACTTAACGCTATCAAAGTAAGTACTACCACAACTTAGTAGATGATGATACTAGTGAAGTTAGACTTAACGCTATCAAAGTAAGTACTACCGTGACTTAGTAGATGATGATACTAGTGAAGTTAAACTTAATGCCATCACATTTCATTGAATATGCTATTCCTGACTCATTCATAATACAGAATGAATACACTCAAATAGAATGTTATTTCTTAAATGAACCAAGGTCATATCACATTAAACCCTTGGTAGATGTTGGGGGCGGGAGTATTTAGTTCTAGCTTATGACTGGGTTGAATTAATGCATAAATGTTTGTATGAAATGTGCTAATAGGTGCATTTTATCATTTAATATTGGTGATGTTCTCTATGCAGTTGTTTCAATTTTTTCAATGACCCAAAGGGCAAAGACCTCATAGACTAGTCTTACCCAATTATCCCCTCACAAAAATGTTTTTTCACTCTCTAACAACTTTATTTTTGAACAGACTTTCACAATATTTGATACAAGGGATTTGTATGGTAATATTTTCCAATAAGTTCTTGTTTCATAACATGTGCTGTCTTATTTACTTATTGCCATTTGCTTATTTGACTTATATAATGTTTTGTCAGTGCTCTAACAACTTTTATTTCTGAATGGCATTTCTTGGAACTTTATACAGGTATTGATTATGGTAATATAGTTAACATAGTAGTGTTTCTAACCCAAACTTTCTCATTTACAGACCACTGTGGTAGCACTCTCTCCGTAAGTGGGAAGTCGTGGGTTTGAACTGTGACCAGGTCTGACCCGAGATTTAAAAGTGGGTAGTGACTGTTCTTTCCCCAAGCATTACAAAATGAAAGGAGCGGTTCTTTTGGATAGAAACATAAAATAAACGAGGTCCCAAGATAAACGTGGCACGATACAGAACCCTGCTGTATAATGCCATTAGTGCAATGCTCAGGCAAAATTTCTGCATCTACGCCTATAGCTGGTGACATCTCGATATAAGTGGAATATTCTTGAATGGGACGTTAAACATAATTTCTCAACTCTTATTTATCTGCCTTTATTTTGTTTTGTGGGCACTCTAGTGTCATTCATACACATTATATTGTACAGCATTTCTAGTGTGAGGGGATTTGTATCAGTTGTTAAGCCTTGTTTAGATTTTTTGTTTGATTTGTTTTATTTTTTTGGTTAGGCAATATTTTGTCACAGGGAATGTGGGGAAAAGAAAAGAAATCACAGCACATTTCAGTATATAGAAATCATTTTACCAGTATTATGTAAATACAATGTTTATGTTGTATGATTTGTATTTCAGGCTTTAACTTGTCTGTCAGAGGCACCAGAAGGGAGGAAAACATTACTACAACATGTAGACAAGGTTTGTTTTTAAATGCATTAATTCAGTTTCAGTTTTGTCACTGAAGCTAAACGCTCTCTTAGTTTTTCAAGTTTGAATAATAACCTTTGTCAAATTGATTTTACACACTGATAAATTGTTCAGTCTCATTACTATTTAAGTCATGGTGTGTGTAACAGTGAATTATGCTTCATTTCATAGAAAATCAAATAAACTTGAATAAAGATTGATATTTTTCACTTACTTGTACCTAGTTGTAACAGGAAATCTGTAGAATATTTTGTACAAACTAAAATTGTGGTGCTATGGGGATTTAACATGTTAAAAAATCAGGCTAATGGTGGATCCTGTTGTACATATGAGATATGCAAATGACACTTACAGTGTAAACATCACCATTTTTATCATGTAAAACCCCAATAGTGCCAACAATCTCCTGTCTACAGAAATACTTTATGACAATCGTGGATGTGCATACAGATTTTTAGTTGCAACTAGGCACAAGTAAAAGTACAATATCAAACATTTTTCAAATTTATTTGATTTTCTATGGAAATAAAGGAGAATTCACTGTCACAAACACAGTGACTTGAACAGTACTTATTTCCTTGGTTAGGGGTGTGCCTTTGAGTGTAATGACAAATATGCAGAATCTCAAATAATAAAACATTGATCAGTTTGACTGGAGGTGTGTTTTTACATGGAAAGATTGTCTGAAGCAAATAAGATATTTTTAATTGTTGAAATTTAAATGTGGTCAGCACATTGGCCGACAGGCTACTTGTAGACGTTAAACTCCAACAATCATCTGGAATTTAAAAACAGGAACTTTAAAATCTGTGTCATATGTAAATGTCTATTAATCAGAAATATTAGAACCTTGCAAACAAAATAAATTTTAGAGGGAACAGTCAAATACCAGTACATACAAAGGCCAGATTCATTACAAAATTCAAAGGAAAAAACATGGTATATCAATAGAGTAAGCTAGATCCTCAATGTAAAATGTATCCTCAAGATTTTTAATAAGAAAAAACACCCCGACATGCACCAGTGTGCCATGTAGGCTGTTCACGATAACAAGGGAGGGGTTCTGGAAAATGAAACGGTGATTTCCTGCTTCCAAGAGAAATAAATGGCCATTTCCAAGTTTCCTATGAAGTAAATGACATATTTTCAGTAAAATAAACCTTTTTAATTATTTCCTACTAGATAATCTGACTTGCTTAAAAAAACTACAAAAATAATAATGATTTATATTATTTTTGTTTCAGATAAAAGCACATGTTAATGATGATCCCATTCCAGCTGTAGTGAAAGCAGCCACCATTGCTGTTAAAGTTATTACATGGAAGCCATAAATAAAATCATTATATTTGATCTAAAGACTTATATGAGATGTAACTGAAATGTGAAAAAATAAGCCTGAATTATCAGTGCTTTGGTCTATATCTCTCTAAATGCTTTCAATGTTTATTGAGGATTTATATATTACTGGGGCACTTATCAGAACTAGAAGATACCTGTAATTCTGTTACATGTTCTAAATGTTGATACAGACTGGATACTACAGTAAACAGCCTTATACATGGTATCAATTCTATGTGACTCAATTTTCTAGATGTAAAATTAATGCGAGTTTTATTAAGAAGATATATAAATTTTCTCAGTAATTTTACACAAATGTTCAGTAAAAATAGACCTTTAGCAGCAAAGTTGTGTAAAATAGATTTTTCCAATATAACGAGTGCTTATCCATGGAAATCTTGTCAGAATTCAAATTACACATGTATTTATTCAAACAAGAAATGCTCAACAAAAGAAAAAACTTTGTATGAATGTTGAAGTAATGACATTTTATATTTAAACACAACTAACTTTATTGTTATTTATATAATGTATCATGTTTATGTATGAATTGTAAAACAGATCTGTGATAAGTAAAATATACATCAATTCCAGCATTAAGTTTTGTTTGTCTTTTCTTGAACTGTTGGTTTCTCCAATACTTCATAAAGTGAGGTTATTTTTTAATCCAATGTTGTTTCATCATTCTTCAGATTTGAAAACTGAAACATGTCAAACTACATGTAGATTATTAGCTTGCCAAAATGTTCAAGGAGAGCTAATGTTTTTTTGTCTATTTTTTGGAAATTATTCACTTAAACAATTTCTTCTTTAGAACCAGTATACTTAGAACAATGAAACTGGGCAGGAATATTACAGGACCATGCCCCTTTAAGCTGATTGACCTTGAACCTCGATCATAGTTACACTTAGCCATTTTATCATTCTTATAATTGGTGACCTTGACCTTTGAACCCATTACATGTACTTTCATCTATAAAATAAAATGATTGTTGCTATCAATACTGTAGTATTCTTAAATACATGCACAATTTCCCATAAACAAAAAGTTAATACTTGACCAGATAATTAACCCTTTTTAGTATTCTTGAAGGCTTTGAACCCATGACCTTTGACTTTCAAGAAACCACAAATCTCAAGATGTACATGCACCGTATTCCTTGTCATAACCCCATAACACCTTCCTTGGCCAACTCCAATATCCCTTACTATCAAAATAAGAATGATTACAGACAATATACTTTCATTAGTTTTATAATCATGATAATGTATTGTACCAATAACAACAACAAGTATTTTTCAAATAAATGTACAAGTACATGTATAAATTTTATTTTAAAACAAAACACCCAATAGAATTTGCATTGCCCAACTGGCACTATGAAAATTTTTTATCATGATATTTTTATACACTGTGCAGAAATCTTACATTTCTAAGCAAGAACAACACTAGACAATACATGTAGTTATTTTTGTTTTTTGTATTAGAGACAATCATTCTTAGTTTCTTGGGTAATTTATTCTTGCATAATCATGATGAAGTTACAAATATGAGGTAGATGTTTGCCTCAAGGTCTGTATATCACAACAATATTATCTGTACAAATTGATGTATAAAGGTGTTGTGAAGTTATAGTCAGTGAATTATCAGTCAAATTCTTGATAAATTGTAGAGTCCCATTTGCGACTAAAACACTTATACCAATCTCATTGAATCTATACATAACATTCTGCTACAATGTTTTTCTACAATGCACTTAAACACTGAAACCATATTACAAATCTGAAGCTGCCTTCTGAGATTATGTCTATCATTGCATTTTAACTTGAGAAAGGTATGTTCTAAGCCATCAACTAAAGACAGTAATATCCAATCTTTTACATAGTTGTATATCAAACTGTTATGTCCTATAATTCCAGCACATATGAGAATGTGAGTCATCCATGTATCATCTGTTTCCAGTTCTTAATCTTAACTCACTGTCCCTGAGAGAGGATGTAGGAAAGGTTTGTCTGTACTTGTCATAATAACGTGAATCGTAGGAATCCGAAAATGTGTCTGTACTGAAATATAATCAACCAACAAATTCAATTACACGCTGAAAGCATAACAAAATACATAGACCAATAAATAACAAAATACATAGACCAATAAATAACAAAATACATAGACCAATAAATAACAAAATACATAGACCAATAAATAAAGCTATCCTGGCTATCTGATGATGATAGATTATCACTTATGTATGTTATGGTCTAAAATCTTTAATTTGGTATCTAGATATTATTTCCCTTCAACTGGCTGACAGCATTCAGTTGTTCTGTGACATTATTTAACAGGTGTTTTGAAAATATCAATGATGTATGTATCAGAAAATTATAAAATGAGAAATTTACAGAACAGAAAAATTCATTTCAACATATAGAAATGATTATGCATTTATCTAGTCTAAAACCACAAGGCATGTAATAATTTTACCATCCAAGTCAAACCCAAGAGAAAACTTAAACATGTATTTGCCTGCAAGGTCTGTTTAATGTCAGTATAACCTGACCTTGTTAAATATGATTATACATGTTAGTCTGATTTGATGTCAGTATACCAGACATAAGTCTGATTTGATGTCAGTATACCAGACATAAGTCTGATTTGATTTCAGTATACCAGATAGAAAGTGTCCACACAATGTAACATCACAGAATACATGTTGTAAATCTAATCATACATATTGTTCTTGTTCCAAGAAATTGGAATTCATACTTGTCAAAAGGGCCAAGTGGTCTAAAGGTTGCACTTGTAGTTGCCTAGGTTGAAATCAGACTATTGCAGATCCTTGTACATTCATAGCAAAAGGTTGGTGGTTTTCTCCAGTTTCCCCCACCATTCCAAAACTAACTGACTCAATCAGTGAACAAAATCCTGACTGGGACATAAAACTCTATCACTACACTGACATTTGTCATATAACAGACTTACAGAGATGGAAATGTGTGTAAAAATTATAGACCTTTTAAAACTTAATGCTCAATAATTTGTTATTATACAGAACCAGATTGTATGAACTAATAACCTTTATGAAATTGTGTTAAAATTGATACAGCATATACCTAATTTAATATTAATAACATCAACTGAAAATCATTTGCTTGTTAATTTGGCACAGAATAAATATAAAAAATTTGAATTACTTACTAAAAATAATGGTAAGCTACACAGTAATAAACGATCATCACAACAATCAGGAAAAATGTGAAAACAATATACATAACTGTACCATCAGACTCCTGTAAAATATATAATAAATATAATTACAATATACATAACTGTACCATCAGACTCCTGTAAAATATATAATAAATATAATTACAATATTACATAACTGTACCATCAGACTCCTGTAAAATATATAATAAATATAATTACAATATACATAACTGTACCATCAGACTCCTGAAAAATATATAATAAATATAATTACAATATACATAACTGTACCATCAGACTCCTGTAAAATATTAAATAAATATAATTACAATATACATAACTGTACCATCAGACTCCTGTAAAATATTAAATAAATATAATTACAATATACATAACTGTACCATCAGACTCCTGTAAAATATATAATAAATATAATTACAATATACATAACTGTACCATCAGACTCCTGAAAAATATATAATAAATATAATTACAATATACATAACTGTACCATCAGACTCCTGAAAAATATATAATAAATATAATTACAGTATACATAACTGTACCATCAGACTCCTGTAAAATATTAAATAAATATAATTACAATATACATAACTGTACCATCAGACTCCTGTAAAATATATAATAAATATAATTACAATATTACATAACTGTACCATCAGACTCCTGTAAAATATAATAAATATAATTACAATATACATAACTGTACCATCAGACTCCTGAAAAATATATAATAAATATAATTACAACATTACATAACTGTACCATCAGACTCCTGAAAAAATATATAATAAATATAATTACAACATTACATAACTGTACCATCAGACTCCTGAAAAAATATATAATAAATATAATTACAACATTACATAACTGTACCATCAGACTCCTGAGAAAATATGCATGTATTTCTATTTGAATGTGGGACACGATCAAGATATGGGTGAAGATGATTTTGAAATTGAAAACAAGAGGCCCAAAAGGGCCTGTAATGCTCAACAAGCAAAATTTGACCTAATTTGCATAATTGCTTAATTAGGTCAATGGAAAACCCCATACATATGCTATATGGCTAGGTATCTACTTACTTTCTATATTACAAATTTGTAGAAAATTGGTGGCAAATTTAACGCACAATGGCCATTTTAGTGATTTTGATATTTATAGTAATGGCCACCATTTAAAATTTCATACAAGGTTCCCTTGTAGAAACTTTGAGCTAAAAAAAACCCACAAAATCTTGTCCTGGATACAGAGAACCATAACTCCAATTCTGCGAAAAATGATATGCAAAAAATCCATTTTTTTTTTTGTTAAACATTGTTACTTATTGTTAATCCATACCAAATTTGAAAAGAATTAAATGAAAAATAAAAACCTTTCTACATTATGTCCTTTTTTGGCACTCAAAGGGCAATAACTCCTGTGAAATTTCATGCAGTATCTTCATTTATTTATGATATGCAAATCTTCATATGATCCTGATCATGCATGTCAGTTAAAAAACAACCAGTGGAAAAACTGTGGGACTAGTTCAACCCACAAAGCAGGACAGATGGACAAACAACACCATACAATATGTCCTGTCTTTGATGGGCATATTAAAATGCAATTACTTCACAGTAAATATATGAATGGTTCCATTTTTAATCTGCATTTGCTGATGTTTTTTACTTCAAGAGATCACATGTTAACCTGGAGACTTTCCATTCATATGTTTTCAACAGTCTTAAAGGCAGAATACTTCTGATATGTACATATTTCATAGTGAAATGACCTTGTAGAATATAAGTTAATCTACAGTTTAACACAGGACGGCCAACTAATGTTGAGTTTAGCTCAGGCTATATCCAGTAGAAATATACCATACCGTATACCTGGAATTTTTCACATGTGGCTACTTTTCCCTATATTGGCAGTGAAGAAAAATTGCCAAAATTTCCCCCAGTGAAAATTTTACTGGGGTACTTGTAATACTTTGTCTATTTTAGGCTTCCATATGTCGTGTCAATTGACTACAGTTCTATACACATATATTAAATAGTATTCACTAGTGATAGAAAAAATGGTTGTAAGTGAAAACCAATTCATCGGCCTGATGTTTGAACAATTAATAAAAAATTCAGAAAGTCATAAAAAATGAAACAAAAAACTTAAATGTAAAACTTATAATTTATAACGCTTGGCACATTAATATCACCGGAAATATGGGCAATACACATTGATATGTACATATCAGAATCTTTTCGAATCTGTGTGACCTTATAAAGTGAAAAGTCAATCATCAAGTATTAAACAACACAGGTATTTACATATCAGACATCCTTGTCTGTTGTAATCGGATTAAGAGATTATTGAACTGGGTTTACAAAACACTGTTCCATAAAGTTAATTACTAATCACAAGTAGCACTCAACCTTCCAGACTAATTGTTTCGTTTCTCTCCATTACTTTCGTTGAAATCTGTAACATGGCTTCAGCTTGTGTTTTGTTTACAATGATTGACCACATGCTATTCTGACAAAAATTATATTAGAGCCAAAGAAATTGAATTCTAATATAAATTGACACCTTTGAGAAATATTTATTCTTTGAATGAGCTGGATGTATGAGCTATCCAAAAATTCTTGGTTCTATTAAAGTTGAATACATTTTGTCATCATTACTTACTTTATTATATATATCAGGTCAGTATAGTCAGGAATTTTTCATGCTGAAAATTTTTTACCTGCTATATTGTCTTATAAATAAAACAAGAGGCCCATGGGCCTTAACACTCACCTGTGACCTTGACCCCATGAGCTTCATTCATATATTAAATGGTAAATAGGCCAATATTCTAATACACATCATGCCTATACAAAAAGTTTATAGTTATAAAGATAAATATTCATTTCAGTACTTGTTTGTATCTGTGACCTTGACCTTTGAACCTATGCTGTACATTCATATATCAAAATGACCATTGTGCCATTACCTACAATATTCTAATATACATGCCTATACAAATAGTTCATAGTTTTGCAGATAATTAACTATTTCAGCATTCATTTGCATCTGTGACCTTGACCTTTTAACCCATAACCTTCATTCATATATCAAAATGACCATTGTGCCATTACCTACAATATTCTAATATACATGCATATACAAAAAGTTCATAGTTTTGCAGATAATTAACTACTTTGGTATATTTGTACATCTGTGACCTTGACCTTTGAACCCATGACCTTGATCTATGTATCAAAATGATGGTCATGTCAATACCTACAACTAACTGAAAATCCTATGCCATTATCACCAGAGATGTTTAAAAAATAGCATTTTTTATCAAAGGTAAAAAACTGGGGCATGACCTTGACCTTTGACCTTGACACCAATTGGAAGAAAATTGCAAGACAAGATCAACAGTGAAAACTCTATACAAATATCTTCAGCCGTTATGAAGTTATAACAATATATGTCTCAATTTAAAAATTACGTAATTTTACACAAAAAACGTATAACCTATTTTTCATCCAATTTTCATAAAAAACACAATTTTAATGGTCCTAGGCATCCTGAATCCAAATATCTAATCAAAATTTGTCTGCAGCTTTTGGTTTCAGAGAAGAAGATTTTTTTGTCTTTTGGCTATTTATAGTAACGGATGCCATATTGTTGGGCGTGGTCAAACCCCGAACACAATTTTAAAAGCCTGTTACCCAGGCATGATAATCATCAAGTTTCATCAAATTTGGCTCAGTAGTTTTGGAGGAGAAGATTAAAATGTAAAGTTTACACACTACGGATGACGCATGACGCACGGTGATAGATTGCAATAGCTCAAGTCAGCCTTACAATGCTACAAATTGTCCTTCACTCCATGAACCTTATACCATGTACCAAAATAGGAAGTAACATAACTATAGTTGAAGAAATAAATACCATGTACCAAACAAGGAAGTGACATAACTATAGTTGAAGAAATAAATACCATGTACCAAACAAGGAAGTGACATAACTATAGTTGAAGAAATAAATACCATGTACCAAACAAGGAAGTGACATAACTATAGTTGAAGAAATGAATACCATGTACCAAACAAGGAAGTGACATAACTATAGTTGAAGAAATAAATACCATGTACCAAACAAGGAAGTGACATAACTATAGTTGAAGAAATGAATACCATGTACCAAACAAGGAAGTGACATAACTATAGTTGAAGAAATGAATACCATGTACCAAACAAGGAAGTGACATAACTATAGTTGAAGAAATGAATACCATGTACCAAACAAGGAAGTGACATAACTATAGTTGAAGAAATAAATGCCATGTACCAAACAAGGAAGTGACATAACTATAGTTGAAGAAATAAATACCATGTACCAAACAAGGAAGTGACATAACTATAGTTGAAGAAATGAATACCATGTACCAAACAAGGAAGTGACATAACTATAGTTGAAGAAATAAATAAATTAAAATGTTCACTATTACTTACAATCGATGGTGGAGCTTCCCAGTAGTTTTTACAAGTTAAATATGAACATGTATTGTTATATAACTGATCTGTAAATAGATATAAAGTCATTGTAACTATGATATACAAACTGAAAAGAGTGTCCCCTTCCAAAGTTGAGGTGAGGTATGTCTCCCCTTCCAAAGTTTAGGTGAACATTGAGGAATTTCTCCCCTTCCCAAGTCGAGGTGAATAATAAGGATTGTCTCTCCTTCCCAAGTTGAGGTGAATAATGAGGATAGTCTCTCCTTCCAAAGTTGAGGTGAATAATAAGGATTGTCTCTCCTTCCCAAGTTGAGGTGAATAATGAGGATTGTCTCTCCTTCCCAACTTGAGCTGAACAATGAGGATTGTCTCCCCTTCCCAAGTTGAGGTGAATAATGAGGAATGTCTCCCCTTCCAAAGTTGAGGTAAACATTGAGGAATGTCTCTCCTTCCCAAGTTGCAAGAGCATTGAGGAATGTCTCCCCTTCCCAAGATGAGGTACACATTGAGGAATATATCCCCTTTCCAAGCTGAGGTAAACACAGAGAAATGTATCCCTTTCCCAAGTTGCAAGAACACTGAGGATTGTATCCCAATGATGGTTGAATACATACAGTCAAAGCTTGTATTTTCACTGCATATTTCAAGTTATAACTACTTATGCATTTCCAAGATAATTAGCAGTGCTAATTAGTGATCAATAGAATGATCAGTGAAATCACGGGAATGAACTATAGCTATAGGCTACTGTATACTTATAATCCAATGAATGAGATACCTGTACTAATTAGTATCAAATCTGTGTCGTAATGGGCGATGAAGTGGAACTGTGTACTCTCTTAGCACAGCCACCAGCGATAACAGCAAATTTTCAAGTGATTTATCCAAGCTGAAGATTAATGACTGACATGCTGTACACACACTAATTTTAAAATTTCTATAAAATGTGCATCTTGTCTTGCCTATTGATTATTACATACAATGTACATAAATATTTTTATCTGAATCAGTTCTTTGAATGCATTATGATCATGTGTTGGTAATACACATTTTGTGTATTTAATGTATGCGTTTGTCGTCACCATCAGTCCTTATACAAACATAATTAAAAAAGTGTACTGGTAAACTGTTTAACACCATCCGATACTTCTCTCATAGAAATGAGGTCTACATTGTGACATCATCCTTCAACTTCGAAAACTCGACCACCCTGATAACTCGGAGTCATCGTCGAAGTCCCGTGCACTTTGAGTTACAGAAGTTTTACTGTACCAGTATATAATCACAAGTTATTATACATGTAAATTGCAAAATGATATCATAAAAAAGTAATTCAATGTTAAACTGAGATATTATTTATGATGATATAATACCTTTAATATTTGAAGTCATGTTACTAGAAAGACCATCAGGAATGCATCCGTCCATTAAATTCTGAAAGTAATAAATAGGAAATAAGTCTTTGTAGAAATTTTTCACAATAACTTTATCCATATACCTTTAGAATGTACACATGATCATAAATAAAGAAAATCAACTAGGAAGCACTAACAAATTTGTTTCTGTTGAATGATCCTCACAATTAAACAAAAGACCCATGGGCCTTAATGCTCACCTGAGCATATGCCCCATATATCCTGCAGAAGTTCAATAATCAATTACATTAATAACAGGGACTAACAAAATTTTCCTCTATTTGAGCCCAATTACTAAGATATTCTCAAATAAATTAAGTATTACATATCCTACACATGCTACATCTAAAACACATGTACCCAAGGTTTATCTATTATATTAGTCATTTTATTTTAATAATTCACAAAGGCCCCTCCATTGTTTTTCTATTTGGGGCCCCAAAACTTTCAATTGTGTAAAATCTAAGCTCTAGCTATAGTACTTCAGTGTTTTTAATATTGGGGTCATACTATAATTTCCCCTTTTGGGACCCAACAACCAACATATTAAATTGAATACTACTTGTCCTAAGAATTTCTTCTATGGTACATTAAAGTATAAACAGAAATGGATTACACTCGGCTATTTGTCTGTAAAAAAATTATTACTGAAAATATTTTATTTTTTCTTAATAAAATGTACATGTATTTATAATCAACCAGCTTATATGCTCTTTAGGATTCCATAATGTACATTTTGCAATATCTATTATACTTTACTGACAAAAATTTCACAATTTCTGCTATGAAAGAAAATAAACAGTCTATTTACTCCACCTTGTTTCCCCATCATGGCCATGTAAGGCATAATGATAAGTTATGATAAGTTTATTATGCAAGGAGGGCTAATCAACCATGTGCTCTGTTCTGTATTAGGGAAACACCAAATTATGTTCTTCTACCATAATGCCTTTTGAAGGAATTGATTTAGATGGGAAAATGCTTTTACCGGTGAGCAATGTTAAGTATGTATCTAGAATTCATATTTTTATTAATTGTCAGAAATATTCACAAATGTGCTACATATGTACATCTCAAACCTAACATTGGTACTACCTTTTTACCCGTATCTTGATTGAGCAATGGATTAAAAAATTCAGTGATATGCACATTTAAAAATACACATCAATAAATTGCAGACACTTCAAATTCATCATTTTGCCATTTACTTGACAATTGTTGGATCTATTTTACTCTCAAAGTTCAAAGCGATGAAAAACTAAAACCATTGTGATAAATTAGGCTGAGTCTTGTTATATACACAGCCAAATATCTGTTTCTCATCTTCAACTGGTTTTTGAGAGAAATCCATAAAACCAAGTGTAATCCATTTCTGATTATACTTTAGTCATTTTTGACTCTATAATTTCCCAATATTAGACCCCTCATAAAAAAAATTGCATAAATTGAATACTAAATGTCCTATTTTACATAATGAGGCCCCACTACAGTTCCCACATTTAAGGTCTCATAGCCAAGATTTGTGCAAATTAAAAACTACATGTCATGAGGATACTAGATATAAAATATCTAAGGTCTGACAATTATACTCTTTAACAAGAAAATTTTAAAAGGTTTGCTTATTTACCCCTTTGTAGAGTACCAAGGGGATGTAACCACTTCATTTGTGTAAATCTGAGAACCCCTCACCTAGACATGATTACTGCATTATATCATTGAACTTGGCTCAGCAGTTTTGAAGAAGATTAGAATGTAAAAAGCTTATGTAAGTCACATGACAGACGGGGAGTGATAAGCTCTGGTTTTAGCTCGGATGACATAATGAAGTAATCTGAACATGCAAATTCAGTGAATTAGGATTCTCCACCAGTAGATGTTTTAATGACTTGCACTTATGTTCAATAACATGTACATCTCATATCACTGTTGATGTTGATTGATTTAATATGGTTCTACATCCCATTCAAGACTATGTCACTTTTATTGAGATGCCATCAGCTATAGATGAAGTGGCAGAAATTTTAACCAATGCATTGTGCTCAGAGTAATGTGAAGGAAGGGTTCTTTAGCATTCCACATTTTTAATGACACAATGTATTGGATTTTAAGGTCTCTTCTCAAGGATCATGTGATATTCATTTCTTAATACCAAGTGCTTCCTGGAAAAACAGTCACTACCTATTTTCTTGATTAGAACCCACATACAGAGTGTCTACAGAGTGGTTGGGAAAATTACAAGTGAAAATTTCTAAGGGCCATAACTCTATGAAAATAATCTCATGCATATTCTATCACTGTTGATACTTTCCACCAACATGACTAAGTTCTGTAAACTTCTGTTGCATAATTATTATAAAGAATTACTTTGCATTAAAAACAAAAGGTCAAGAAAAATTGGTAAACATTCTCAGGTTAATAATATCCTATCACTTCTTGTACTATCCAATAAAGTTTGGTAAACATCTGATGTATAACTTTAGAGAATTACTTTGGACAGGAATCCAACTGAAAACTTCAAAGGTCCATAATCCCAAGGAAAATCGGCATTTACCAGTTTAAGTTAATAATATGCACATTTCTATGGGCAGCCATCAGGGCAAAAATACAAAAGCTGAGAATTAATCAAATATTTTAAAAAATAACAATAAAAAATAAATTGCCGCACCAAGAATTCTCCAAAATTATAAAAGTAATAATAATGAACTTAATATTTTTCGATAGATAAATATCATATTTAGATGCCATGAAAATTTTATGGCTCAATATTTTCTAATATAAGAGAAATCGATAAAAAACCAAAATTCACTCTGAAAAAATTGGCTTGAGCGTGGCAGTTCTGCCGCACCAACGTTTTGATCAATATTTTTAAAAATACTTATTTTTAATTAAAATCCAAAGAGAATTTAGTACAAATACCTATGCCCGGCAAGTGTGTAAAATTTTATTAAAAAATATTTAGTTTTTAAAGTGATATTGTGTGTTATGTGGAAAATTGGGTGCGGGTGCGGCAGTGCGGGTGACACTTTTCGAATACTGCCTCATTTCCCTCGTTCTGCGCGCCCTCTAGCGTTAATTTGTGTTTTGGTTGTTGATTTGAGTTTTGATTTTGGTTGTTGATTGAGTTTTGATTTGCGAGTTTGGATTTGATTGTTGATTTAATGTTGATGTTGATTTGAGAGTTGATTGTTGGTTTGAGGCTTGATTGCTGATTTATGAAATTGTGTTATTGATTTAATTTTCGAATTATTGATTTTTGAATTTGTTTAGTTATTTTAATTTTTTAATTATTGATTTATTTTTATTGTTATTTTAAAATATTTGATTAATTCACAGCTTTTTTATTATTGATTTTTGAATTTTGTTTAGTGATTTTAATTTTTTAATTATTGATTTATTTTTTATTGTTATTTTTTAAAATATTTGATTAATTCTCAGCTTTTGTTTTTTGCCCTGATGGCTGCCCATACATTTCCTATTACTGTTGATACTATCCACTATGTTTTGTAAACTTCTGTTATAGATTTTTGGAGATTTACTCCTGACAAGAAGTGGGACAAACAGAGATTTTTGGAGATTTACTCCTGACAAGAAGTGGGACAAACAGAAGTAAGGAAGGAACTTGGATTTAATTATCCCCCTTTCTATGAAACAGAAATGGGCAGCTGTGAAAATCAGCAGAGCAGAACAAAATGTTAAACTCATCTGTAACCAAATGATTAGCGTTTAGCTATAGGTGAAGGTGCAGAAATTTTGCCTGTGCATTGCACTGATGGCGTTATACAGCAGGTTTCTTTATTGCCCCGTGCCTACTGTGAAGTTATTTTAAGTTAAAACAGAGATCAGAACAAAACATAAACTTGATCTGTTACTCATTGTGATAGACTCACATATCAAAACCCAGCTATTAAAATATCTGCAAACGTTAAAAAATTGCAGAAAACTAATGACAGACCAACAGGCAGATGGGTAAAAAACACCCTCTGCAACTTACCTGCATAGGTATAATAAATGTATAATGGTCATTAACTTGTTTTTTTATCTATGTATACTAAAGGCAGCCAACTTGGATAACAATTTCCACTGCTACAAACTTTAATCTATTCAAATTTAAGGACTTTCCAAATCAATTAACCAATGGTTTTATTTCGCCTAGTTTCTGTGGATTAAAGTTTACATATGTATACATGCATGATCATATGCCATGCCAGAAGTTCAGTAAGCTATGGCCAGTTGAGCTATAAATACTTCCTACTTGACAGTTCTGTGATAAATCTTTCATATCATCTTCCAAGCATAGAGACACATCCCAAAATTCAGCTTTCTTTGCTCCCATTATTATATCACATCTCATTATATCACAAAATTCAGCAAAACAAATGGTGTCATCTCCCTGAAAATAGTAAATATCAGCTTTCAAAGTATGTCATATTAAAATAAAAGGTGTCACCTCCCTGACCAACAACAGGTGTCAAACTACAGGAATATAACTGTGGAAAAATACTAGTAAAACAAAGCCAAAACCCCAGGTCTAAAGTAAATGATTAATATTATTTTATAAGCCTGTCAAGCCTGAAAAAATCATTATTTTCAAAGATGTCTGTCTCAGAGATGTTCTGTTTTAAATTTAGAAAATAAACAGGCTAAATATTTAATAACTTTGATAATGTGATTAGTGAAGAATCGGTATAGGTAGTAGACCTCAGTCGTGATAAGGCCAGATGTGGGACGGTCAAAAGTAGTGCATAAAACAAACCCAGATGCCTTTCCTTAGACCATGCTCATTTAAATTTGTTAATAGGTAGTACTTTGCAATATTGCCAAGGTGAGAGGTTCTTAGGTTTGCAAAAATTTAAACCTGAATTGATTGACTATAGCACTATATTTCCGGCGTAAGGACTTCCGCCGCACCATACACTTCCTATGGCAAGACTACATTTTGGGTGTAAACATTGCCATGTGCTTTTAGCATGGTTGGCACATTTCCCAAATTTCTGAAAAAATGAATCAGACAAGACCCTGGATTTCCTTCACAAGGAAAAAGTGGAATATTTAAGGATTCAGGAAAAATGTGTGCCATTGTATGTAGTCCGAGGTTTGTTTACCATCTGATTCTATGAATAAGGCCTATTTAGGGGTAATATTTTGCAATTTTTTGTGTGGTTGCCATGGAAACAAAATGTTTTCCAAAATTGTGAAAATTTGCACTTGGGTCATATATGCAGTATAGAAATATTGTTTCAATTCTCCTGAATTGAAAAAGTATCAACATTCATGTTGTTTCAGCAAAATTATTGAAATATGGGTGCATAACACTAAATGTGTTAAGGCCAAAATTGGCTAATTTTGAGTGTCAAGTCACAACTGAGGTCTGTAACCATAAGACTTACATACTGTTTTTATATATTCTGAATGTCTATTGGCAAAATGTTGATCTAAATAATACTCTGACACAAAGGCTTTTCCACAGAAATCACACTGCCACTTAGACATTGTTTCCATATATTTGTGTTCTTCTTGGACTCCATACATATCCCTCTCTTTATTAAAAGGACAACTGTGTGGTACTTCCAATTTTGCTGCACTAAACAATGGGTACACTTTCTGTAATATGAAAAATAAGTCACAATTAATAACAGATTATCAAATTTTATTTTACTAAAACTACTAGGTAGTGAATGGTCTAACCAGGCAAACTTATGGAACAGTTTGATGATTTTCATCAAACAATGCAAAAACTGTTAGTTTTACATAAATACAATAATCCTGTCTGAACATGAAACATAGTACTGCTGTGCTGTTGTACGGCGTAGTTGGGAAATTGGTGCTGAGTAGGACTATAAATATAACTGAAACGGGCAGCGGGAGGGGAGGGGTGGATCGATGCATAGTTAGACGGATGGTGTTTTTGAAAAGGAAAAAATGTACCAAACCATGTATCGTTCAGTAAAAAAAAAACGACAGAAAATAATAATTTCATAAATATATGAAAAAGATGATCAGTAATTATAATTTATTAAAGTTTTATCAATTTACCTTCAGGATCGATTGTTGTTTGTCATTTTGGATAAAGAGAAAGTAGAGTTTTGCAAACCTGACTGCTGCTTTAGAAGGTTCATTCTAGCGCTTGTATGTAACTGGATAATTTGCTGTTAAGTCTGGTTTTTAATAAACTGCTGATTATCATTCACAATATTCCCGTTTCAAGTTAATTTTACTTCCAAATCGGTAAAGTACATGTATTTAAAATCCACATTTGTAGTTTGCACATGGCACTGTACGATTTATCTTTCACAGAAGTCAAATGTAATCGATAAATCAGTTTTAAAATGTGACAGAATACTGCAACACCAAAATACGTTATTATACCCTTTAAAATAAATTCAAAATACGGTAGATTTCATAAAGAATTAGTTAAAATCCACCTGCCATTGCTGTTTATTTCATAAAAAGTTATGATTTTACATCGTAGGATGCAAACTTCATGGACTACTTTTTATTGTATTTATGAGATCAGTTCGCCAGATTGCACAAATTATTGGATGCATCCAGTCGCAATATGTTACTAGATTTTGAAATATATTCCGAAAATTTATTCCAAATGTGCATATGTAACCAAATGCAATACCCGTCTCGGAATACATATCTCACGATAAAACAGATATATTTCTTTTACGTTCATTTACCAGGCGCACTATTTCCATGCGTACTCATTTCATAGTAA
Source organism: Anadara kagoshimensis (assembly GCA_021292105.1). Classification (NCBI taxonomy): domain Eukaryota; kingdom Metazoa; phylum Mollusca; class Bivalvia; order Arcoida; family Arcidae; genus Anadara; species Anadara kagoshimensis. Next base: position 24,579,777 of record CM037864.1, read on the forward strand.
AGAAACCCGATCTTGGCAGAAACCGATAGTAATGTATGCTTTCACTGTCGTAAACGCCGTACAAAAATGTTCCATCTATTGACTCTATCCCATTTACATCTACTCTAAATATGAACATTTAAACATGTTGAGAAGCAGTAAAGGCTTACAGAATATAAACATGAACAAGACCTAACAATTTAACAAAAAGCTCTTATTATTTCTGGTAGACAAAATCCCAATTGGCTAATAATTTATGAGAAATTTGTCAAAAAGTAACCTATTTTAGCAAATTTGTGAAATAATACTTTAACAAGGACTATATTTTCACAAATTTTGGAAATTTGTCTACCAATAACTTTAAAGTTGTGGAAACCTAGAAAAATACCTAGTGGGCCTGACATGCTCACCTGGTAAGTAATGGCAGGCTGAACTTGCATAATTCAACAATTCAGAGGTTCAAAATTCATATCAGAGATCCTGGACCTATTGATTTTACATTGGAACCCTTGATATTTAAACTGTAGAAGTCGGATGGACCTGCCATTTTTTACCAGAATAATGATATTTTTTCTATATGTAAAGCACATGGATCTTTCAATAATATTGGACTTTCAAAACTCTGTGTTGTACCTGCCAAGAATAAAGGCAAAAGGTCCAGGACCTTCATTACAAAACATTATTTTGAGCCCCTGAACATTTCATCTTTTCATGCAAAAAAACGAAATCTTTAAGGCAAAAAGATTAATTAACACCACAAAAAAAAAAACAACCCAAAAAGTACAAAGACCCCCTCCAAAAAAAAGACAACAAAACACCACATGATAAAACTAAACACACTCTATTCTGACGTAGCAGTATTATGAAATCAATAGTACCAATATAATAGTACCTTAGAATTGTCATTGTGTCTGGGTGAAACAAATATTTTCTCCACATATTTTTGAAGTATACTAAATGGACTATTCTAAAAATTGCAAATATTGATTAAATCATATATACCACTATATATGTGCAACATGTGAGGATTTTTTTGTTAGTATTCAATCTGGCTTATGCTTATATTCTTCAAGAAACGTGTATTTTTCAACATCGTCTCTGCCGCAGATACAAAGTGTCATATAGACGGACAGTTGACGGTGTTGACTCGTAAATTCTTTTGAACAGAGTTGGGAATTGTATGCATGCACTGTTTAACGATTATGGTAAATCTAACTGTTATCTCGCTGCTGTCGAAATTAAATATTATTGTTTATATGAAAAAAAAATATGCCACTCTACATACTTGTTGTAATATGCCCCTTACTGTCCTTGATAAGTGCCGAGGACAGTTGTGTCCCATTACCAAAACAAATAATGTTAGAATCTACAATGTATCAAAACAATGAAAATTACAAAACACTGATATATATATATATAAAACAAGTTTGTTCAATTTTCTTTACAAAATAAAGATAACAGAATAACATTGTCAGCAAGAAATACAGAAGACCAGAACTCTTTTCAGACATGTACTGCACTGGTATTTAGACATTGCAAGCAAAGTAAAGAACATTTTCCATGGTTATATGCTAGGCCGTGACAGACTACAGCTTTACTACTTTCACTTAACTTTGTTAAGTTAATCTTAGCGTAAGCTGTAGAAAAAGTGGAACAGCATCCCACAGAAATCAACAACTTCACCACAAGAATTTAAGGTCATGATGGACAGGCTATGAGATAACCATAAGGCATTTCTCCACCATTAACCCCAACAATATGTTGAGATATTTTTTACATATGTAGTGATGTTCGTGCCAGTGATTGATTATAATCAAGTTTATCGTGACCAGATTTACCAGTACGCATACGAGGATACACCATACTCAAGGAGTTCTTCCAGTTCTGCAGAAGATTTTTAGCTCAAAGCTGTCTTGTTGGAGTTTGTGGTCCATAAAGGCATATATAGAGAAAACGAAAGAAAGGACAGCACGCGTTGATAGCTCTGAACTTCATTTTAAATTCTAGGTAACTTACCAAAATGACTACAGTTGAATAATACATATTTATAAGAAGCATTGAGTTAAAAGTCATGGGAACATAATACAAGTCGTACCCATGCAAAATTATACCCAACCAAAGTATTACCGTTTTTAAAGACCTAAATACATGTTCAAAACGTACCTACTAAAACGTACCCATACTTGGGACAAAACGTGTGGACTCAGCATGCATGATACTTTAGGTACTTATATAGACATTTGACTCGATGCACAGGGAGAACTTTTTGACAATAATGAAGAGCTATGGGATCCAAACCAAAATCACCATTACTATAAGAGGGATGCATGAGGGATTTGAGTTTGCCGTCATTGAAGAAAATGAAACATAAGAGCGGTTCCCTATAGAAACTAGTTTAAAACAGGGGGGTGTAATGTCAGGGTTTCTCTTTCTACTAGCTATAGACTAGATTGTGAAGAAAACGGCAACAAATGGAGTGAGATGAGGAACCATATAGGACTTTACAACATCATTGGAAGATTTGGACTTTGTCGATGATATAGCGCTTTTATCCTCAAAATTCCTGAATGACAAGACTAGGCATTAACCAATAGAGCTAAAACTAAGTGGTCACATTGCTCAAGAACGAAGTTCACAGGAAGGAAGAACATATTATAGTCAAGAATTTATATAACAAGTAAAGGTGATGTAGTAGATTGGGAAGGCCTTAGTAAGACGAGTTTTGCTTTATGGAATCGAGACCTGACAAATAACTAAGAAAAATAAACAGCTGATAAACACCCATTTCACCCAAAACATAAACACGCAAATAAACACATTCCAAACAAAATGACTCAGAACATCCCAAATAAAAGGAATAATGCAAACATTAAGACTTACATATTATATTAACATCATCAGCCATGAGATCAGGAGGCGAAAGTGGAACTGGCTCGGACAGAGAGAGAGAGAGAGAGAGAGAGAGAGAGAGAGAGAGAGAGAGAGAGAGCAAATGAAAAAGAAAAAGGGAAGACCTAAGACCACACGGAGATAACACTTTTTAAATGGTATCTGAATTATTATTATTATCTTATGGAAATGTCATGATGATTTCACTTATATTGTGACGGTCAATTCGGGAAATGGTGGGGAAATCCGGGGTTTCCGGTTAAAGACCACATACTTTCGGCAAAATCTAGATTTAGAGAGAGATTAAAAGCATAAGTTAACTTTGGGATATAATCCAATGTATAAAGGATTATATACTTGTAATAAACTTTTTTTCAAACGGTTTCTACAATGTATTCAGTCTTTGACGTATTACAAGCGGCCGGATAGTTGCCAATTTTTTCGAATGTATAATATAATCTATATTTGAGTTTAAAGATAAAATATTTTACCTTCAATTTTATTTTTTTATTTGGACAATCGATATTGACATGATTAAGCTTATATATCTATATATATATATTAAGGTAGTTTAATAGTTTAAAGTTCTATCTATTGTTTTTGTGTGTAACCGTGTGGCAACATTAAAATAATTGTTTTAAATGTTCTATCAGTTTCTACTTATGATACATGTATTATTACATACTTCAACTTGGTAGTTTTAATAAACTATGTTATAACTCAGTCACGCTCAACAGAACGAAAATTAAAGCAGTTAAGTAGTATATGCCTTCATTAAAGTCTTATAATAGCTTTCATTCAAATTTAAATTGATTTTATAATACCATTTAAAAAGCTGTGTCATGCATTGACTTTACTTCCAATAAGAGGCCTAATATATTTATAACAGGAAAAAGTTACTTAATATGTCTTGCATTAAAAAAACTCATCATAAATTACTAGTATTGTCATAAATTTTTGAATTTTCTGAATGAAATATTTATTTCATTCAGAAAATTAAAAAAAAATTATAATATGACACTATTATTACTGCTTAATCACACGTAACAATGTTTTAAAGATAAAAATCGAGGCGATTTATAAATAAACGACATTACTGTAAATGGATAATATATCAATAACTATCATGTAGTGAGCCCATGGCCAGGCATTACATCAAGTGTTGTGAAAGATGACTTAAAGTTCATCTTTATGGACCGAATGTACTCTCGTCGCGGGTTTGACTCAATTCCCTCCCCGATCTGAATTAAGATGTCATTTTTGTTCCACGTACCCCTGTGTAAAGCAGATATTGTTTGAGTGAAGCTTCAAGTTGAAAACACACCAATGCTATGCAGGGTAGGGTAACATAAAAAGTCATGCACATCACCACCGGCCTGTGGTTTCTACGACTTAACGCAGCAAACACATTGATCGTCAAGGTGCTGTGTAAGGTGCAGTAAATAGCGTTTATTATACACACGGGGTAGTCGGTTCTCCCATAGTAAACCCCACAAGACTAACAGGACTAGCCGGAATTTAAAGCTGGTTACCATATAGAGACAATAGTTATTTCGATCTGTCAAACCTGTAACGTTGAATTAGTGTACTTTGATTAGTTGTATATTCTGTATCAAGGAGTACAAACAAACACACAGGTACGTGTACCATTTACACTGTATATACTTAGTGTAACACTTATCCTAGTAAACATTTATACATGTATTTGATTTCTTTTAAAATGTATTATGTTGTAGACATATTCATAGTATACTAATAGTAAGTACAGTACCGGTACTGTATTATATAAATACACACCTTGTCACTGAGTCTATTGACAGTCTATACTGCTATTACACTATCTTCTTTTGTACTGACAGTCTAATTGACTTGTGTTAATTAACGGTCACATGTCTGCCTGAAATGGCATTTTTGTACTCCACTGAAATATAGTCTACATTCCATGAAAATAAAACACTTTTATTTGAACGTTTAATGCCCTCCCGGACCCCATATATTTCAACAGAACATATTAGAAAATGTTACATGAGAGAAGTAAGTGTAAAGGCCACTAAAGGGTAAAAGGGTGAAACTCCAATACATTTGGCAAAAAGCTCCAAAATAGCGGCCATAGGCATGTACCAATTGCTACTAAAGAATTGAAGAAATATGACACAACATATTTCAAATTGTCCCTGGCACCATACACAAAATTTAAGTATTAAAGTATAACTCTACAAATCGCAAAAAGTAAAAAATAATATCAAAATGTTTAATTCACCAGGCACAATGCTACTAGACATAAGTTTGAACTAACATATTACATGTGAAGAAAATTTCAAGACCAGAATGCCATGTAAATGTGACAGGACTAAGTGATACTGCAACTTAATGGACAAATTTTGATACAATATTTGAAAGAACTGCCAAAAAAGTGAGGGAATCTGTTAAATGAGACAAATTTCTAAGTTCAAAGGGCAGTAACATCACCAAAATGACAGAATTTACCTTAAATTAAACCGCTTCTGTAACTCTGTTAGAAAATACTTGGTACCAAATTTAAAAGCAATATCTCAAGGTACTGTAACAAAAAGTAAAAAGAAGCAGTGCGAATGAATGTTAAATGCCTAATTCATATGGCCGTTACTCCATAAAAATTTATGAAAATTACTCAGTTAAATTTGTACTGTAAGTACATCAGATAAAGCTATGCACAAAACTTAAATACCACAAAGCACTACGGAAAAACCAACTGTTAAATGAACAAAATGCATACGTTCAAAGGGTTATAACTCTATAAAAATTGACGGAAATCACTGAAAAGTAAACTGGTACTGTAACTCCATTAGATAAAGCTATACACCGAATTTGAATGCAATATCTCAAAGCACTGCGAAAAAGTGTGGAAACATAGTCTGTGGACATACCCACTGAGACTGAAAACTCTGAAAGAGATAATACATTAACCTTCTGTCATTTCCCTTCCTAGTAAACTATATCATACTGATGGTTGTGTGTTTATCCCCTTGCACTTTGATTATCATGGTAATGTTCCATGTTTACCCTTGCTCGTTTCTATTTATTGCGATGCATCGCATGGTTTTTCAAGTTCCTTGATTTTATTTTTGTAGTTTTCCATATCACATATTCTCGCATATTGACAAATAAATCTCACGGGATGGGTGGTACGATATTTTTCTTTATTACATTATGATATGATTTTACTCTGAGATCTTTGTTTTGATTGGTTAAACTACTTGCACGCGCAACACCGTTTTTCATCATATTGCACTCTGGAACATGATAAAACACCATATTGCACTAAACCAATCAAATCCACCGTTGGAAACTTGAATTGAAGACAAAAATAATGAATTGCGTCATTTAATGACGTCACAGACACTAGAACGTCATTAGTTGCCGTGACGCTACTCTGGTACCATGATGGCGGCCAGTGTCGGAACATAAATTTATAAGAAAAAAATAACATTTTTAAAATAATTTACATGTAATAAAACAATTATAGCATTTCAGTGAGTGCAATATGATGTTTTATCGGCAAAGAAAAGTAATATTGACCTCGGCCTACGGCCTCGGCCAATATTGCTTTTCTTTGCCGATAAAACATCATATCGCACTCACTGAAATGCTATAATTGTATAATATCGCACTCCGCGTGAGCACGTGTAGGGTATCTCAGTACAACGGGGACTATTTTCTCAATAATAGTAAGGGGCGTAATCCATGATACAAGGGATATCATAACATAGGGCTGTTTCCATAACAAATGGTTTCTATAATTTTTAATTTTATTTTAATATTATTATTTGTTATAAAAATTTAATTTTGACCATTAAGTGTAGAAAAAAGAAAATATATTTTGTTGTTTTTCATTAATTATCGCGTAAGTCCACATTTCTGCTCTGAGCTACACGTTATCGATGACTTTACAGTGTTACGTCATACATGTATTCACCCGCTAGCAAAATCTTTGCATTGTAGTAATAGATTTCAATGTCTTTAGGGAATCTATATGCGAGAAAAAATTTTGACGATTTTAGAATGTTCATTTTGAAGATTTTCCATCCTAGAGTTTGTGATGGCTCACTCCTCTTTCACGGTGCATCTATGAAATGAATAAAAATAAAACTTCTATATGTTTGAAAATGTGAGTATCCATGGATAGGTTTCTTTTATTGCTTAAAACATTTCGTTGATTGTGTTTTCAGTATATTTTTATTTGGTACGTACGGCACTTAGTAAAATAACCAGAATTTCTGTTCAACACTAGATATTCATACCTTCGCTGACAGTTTTTGTAAAAGAATAACAAGTGAATAGTTTGATTTAGATGTTCTTTCAATTTAGAATGAGGGATGGTGGTGTAATGTGTCAAAAAATAAAACAGTTTTTATACTTTTTACACGAGATAACTATAAAAACAAGCTCAAGTAATTCTTTTGAATTTTTAGAATCCACATTTGGTTGATACCAGATGTAGATATGACTAAATAACTGATTAACTGAATAAGACTGAAGATCATCTTTGACTAATGTCAAAAGTGTTTAATACTGATAGTGATTTAGTAGTACATCTAGAAGAACCAGCTAGATATTGTTTCTAGTATGAATATCTGTGAAGTTTAGGAATCCAATACAATGGAGACCATGTTCTTGAAACCGAAAGACTAAAACTTGCTATGATTGGAAAGAATTTCATCGTTTTACAAATTAGATCAAGTATATGTAGAGTTCTCCAATATATTATAAACCTATCTCATTAATAAGATATTCAAGGTAGAATCTCTTACAAACAACTGCAAAAATTGTTGTTAGAGGGACAATATATATGTTATGAGGATTGCAGAAATATCATGATTCTTGAGTGCCAAGAAGCTTTTATAAAAGACCTAACCGTCTTTATCCAGACGAATAAGATATCAAGTTCCACAACTTCTAATTTAGCATATTTAACAAAATTAGTTTTACATTATTTTACTCACTCTAGCGTAATGTTCAAAAAGTGTAAAACCGTTATTGCACATCGTACATGGTTTTTAAACACCTCAGTTCCACATGGCTTTCGCCGACTCATGGTATAATCAACTTATTCTTACTGCATTTTGTTTTTCTGGCTGCATCAGCATCTTGAGTCATTTGGGGAATAACTCGCTTATAGTATGAAGTACATCGAGTTTAAAGTAGATCTGCCCGGTCTCTGTTACCATCTATTGTGTCCGTGTTATCCTCGCATAAAATATTTAGCATTAATCTTATATGTATACTTAACTAGTGCTAAATACGAAATAAGATACTAACCAGTTTCAACAATTTATTCTGATCTAACACGGGGTGTTGTGGGTTGAAACATTCAACTTCAAATGGCTAACAGTTAAGTCACATAAACGATACAGATTTGTTTAACACGCCCTCTTTCAAAGGATTTAATCTATGAACTTGTTGGACAATGCTAATAAAAATTTGAAATATTTAAAACCATTTAATGCAGTGTAATAGAGAATTTATTTAACAAATATAGACCTTTGAATCTGGGAACAATATTAGTCTCACAAAGAAGATTCAGTAAGGCTTATCTCTCTTTGCACATATTGGGCAGGAATGTGTTTGAAAATTAATTACTCAATTTACGCCCACCTACCTTTGAGATAAAAAAAAAATGATCATAAAAGTCAAATCTACAAAGATGACAGATTATTAGTACCAAATTTTATCTTGTTTCCAAGATCTGCTCTAGTATAGGTCTTGATAGAATAAGAAGAAGAAAAACAGAACAAAAATAATATAATTCCCCACCTTTGGTGGTGGGGAATCATAATTATAAAACATAATACCAAAAGGACATTGCAAATTAATGATTAAAGAAATTCAAGACATAACTGACAATTGCTCAATATCAACTTCCTTTATCAATGCTCTCTCTCCCCTTATATTAACGGTTTCTATATAATAGCTGAAAACACTTTGTCTGAAAATTGGATTTGTAATGTTTCGAAAATGGTTAAAAAATTGGGTAAATAAAAAATAAATTGATTCGGTGCCAATGTAGGGAGAGTTATTTTAATATAAACACTAAACGATTTAAAAGCATTCAAATTTATTTTATTCGCCATTAGGCGTTAAGCGTAAGTAAAAGACCACCAAAGTGGCGAAAAATTACCCGGCAAAAGAAACTGATCTCGCCAGTTTATTTAATTTACAATTGTATTTTAAACAGGAAATTAAAATAATAAAATAATGTTTTTAAAGACAAAATTTGTATACATTAAGCATATGGGACAAAGTGTCAAGGGATTAAATTAGTGTAAAATACTTTTTTACTTATATGGTACGAAATGACTAACATACATAACGAATGTTCGATATATGGGACGAAAAGTCCAAAGTATGTTATACAGTTATTTTTAAAGGGATAATGGAGACTGCCATTCTGCTGACTGTTCTATACCTGAGAGTAGCGATTTGGTCTGTGTAAGATTTTCTTTACTAAAACCAGCTTGTTTTGTTCACCTCTTCTATTCCATCTTTTAGTCTGGCTAGGATGAGCCTTGGCAGTATTTTGCCAGCTACATCTGGTAGTGTGGTGCTTTTCCAGTTCTTCCATCTTGACGATCTCCCCTCTTTGATAGTTTAATAAGATAGTCCATCTCCAATTGTGTAGAAATTATTTCTCTTAATATCCAGATGTTACATAGCAGTTCAGATAGAATATCAGATAAGGTATTTATACCGTATAAATCAGCAGGCTGCTGATATTGATTCTGGTGATATGTGATATTTCACTAAGTCCTACAGCTTTTCCTTTTTCCTGTTGATTTATGTTTTCCTTATTTATTCTTTTGTTGGCACCCTACCTTATTTTATTGTCAAAAGTAGGTGGTGTTATGTCCAATATTTCTTCTGGATCTATTTAGTATCTCGTTGAAGTGTTCAACTTTCCTCCGTTGTGATCTTTTTTTCGTCCTTTCCTTCCACCAGTCTGTCTGTGTTTGCTGTTTTACCTGTTTGTTTCTTTGTTGTTGGGTATATATCTTCTGCGTTTCTCTCATTAGCTACTATTTCTGCTGCGGTTACAAGATCTTCCATATATTTTCGTTCATCACTTTTTGTGTTCCCTTTTAGGTCTTCCTTTGCCTCCTCATACTCCCTTTATATGGCGTTTTTTATAACTACCCTGTGGCATGTGGCCACAATTAAAATACCTAATAAATCACCATTGGTAATACTTAGAACAAAACGCATTTTCAAACTAAAATTATTAATAAAGCTTGTTGTTAGCTATAGGATAATGGATGATGATGTTAAACATTTTTTTACGTATATGAATGTATGAAAATTCGATCATTTTTCAATAAGTGGATATCTGTAATATATTTTCTTAGTGGAGTGGCATTTTTTCTTGAAGATCATAATCATTTAATACTACAATTTATGAAGTAAATGAAAAACATACAGTGTCTTAATGCGTTTTATTATGTTATACAGAATTAATTTTAAAAAGTATAATTTGACATAATTCTATAAGCGTTTAAAAAAAAAAAAAAAAAAAGAGTTTATGACGTCACGGTTACGTCATAGTTAAAAAGCTGAACAGGTTACTAAATATGATTTGTTAGCACAAATAAAAACGTTCCCCTACATTCATGTACTCTTAAATATTGAAGTTTTAGATGTAGTGCAGCCTAATTTATTTCTGGGGAACATTCTCAGTCTATTACTAGACACCTTAAGGTACCAGAAAAAAGTGGTGTCATAGGATCCGGGGGGGGGGGGGGGGGTGTTGCACAGTAGGTCCACTCTTTCGCGATAGGTTATATTCAAACGTATAAATATTCATACGTGTTGGATCTATAACATACGTGTTGGATCAATAACTGTCGAGGATACATAGCCCGTTTTGTGGAATTAGCAAAACGCCAAATCAATTTACTGAATTGAGTGATTTTGTAATTACTACTTTTAGAGCTATGGCAGAACGACCACATTCGACATCAACTCGTACTTCAGAGCATTCTGTAAGTGAATCACAGAATAACGCACATGCAACAGGTTCCAAGTTGGTGACAGAACAGATACCCCCACACCATACATGGGCAGCTTATTCCGGCCCCGTTCTGTTTACTGGTGAGTTAACATATGCCTTCACACCATACATGGACAGCTTATTCCGGTCCCGTTCTGTTTACTGGTGAGTTAACATATGCCTTCACACCATACATGAACAGCTTACTCCGGCCCCGTTCTGTTTACTGGTGAGTTAACATATGCCTTCACACCATACATGAACAGCTTACTCCGGCCCCGTTCTGTTTACTGGTGAGTTAACATATGCCTTCACACCATACATGGACAGCTTATTCAGGCCCCGTTCTGTTTACTGGTGAGTTAACATATGCCTTCACACCATACATGGACAGCTTATTCAGGCCCCGTTCTGTTTACTGGTGAGTTAACTTATACAACCATCTAGGCTAAATTGAATGATATTCATGGTAAAAATCCTTGTTTTACGCGTATTTAAAACTGTCTGCTGCATGCCATGTCTATCCGATATTGAAATACATATCAAGTGTCAGATGATCGATACATGTCCTATTGGGTCTATGCTTTCTTTTTACAGGTCCAAGTGGATTAAGAGATCATCATGTCACAACTACTAGCAATTTTCAAATGATCGGCATTGGGGATAGATCACGAGAAGACACTAGTGGAATGCAATACTTGAACAGACCTCCCCCTGGACAGAAATTCCCAAAAGCAAAGAATGGTCAGATTGGTGAAATCGGATGGCCCGTTGAACATTTTAAAATCGTCAAAGGAATATACGTGCTACATATCTAATATATAAAACTCATGAAAAATCATTTCATTGTCATTTCGAAATTTAGAAAAGAAAATTATATTGACAAATTAGGATCGATAACTCGATGGTATTTGTTTATGGTACTTTATCACATGTATTTAAATTGGCTGTGATTATAAAATGCTTTGCTATAGTTTTACACGTGTTTTACGCTCCTGTAATACATTAATGATATGTTCACTCAAACTTAATTTTTACATACTAGTAAGTGTTGTATTTAACCTGTTCTAATACAAACTGGCTTGTTTACCGGGTTATGTTGACATAAAGCAGATTGACATGGTTAATTTACAGAAACTGCATCAACAATGAATTATACTCATTGAAAAAAAGACATATTAGGACTTGTGAAATGTGTCAAACAAGTGATAGATGATTGTGTTGTAAATTGTGATCTTGTGGACTGATACTATTTCATTTTATTTTGTTTTTATTTATACTTAAAATCAGTATTAATGTATTAATGTTTTCATTGCTCAATAAATGTTTTGTGGTTTGTTTGTAATTTACATGTTTGATCAGTGGTTCTTCATTCCCTATTCTAGGGACAAAGAGCATTAAATCCGCGGAATATGGTCTCGTTAGAGCTGTATATACCGTAATGGGGTGGTCGAAATCATCTCAAAATCGACATTATGGTTCACATTATTCTTAAACTTCATAAAGGTATTTCACGCAATATCAAGTTACAACCAGAAGAATACCCCCAAAAACGTTTCACGGTAGCTTCTTCTGATGCCATCAGAAATAAACGTCATATGATAGATAGACTTAATCCCCCTCCCAACGTGATGGTTAAGTTGGAACAGTAAATAGAATTTTAAGTCGTCTACTCAACGCAAGACTACTTAAGAAGCGTCCAGTCTATAATCTAAATGACAAACACATCAACAAACGACGTGCTCGATCATGGCGACTCTATCTTCATGGCGCCTCTATCTTCACTATCTTCATGGCACCTCTATCTTCATGGCGCATCTATCTTCATGGCACCTCTATCTTCATGGCACCTCTATCTTCATGGCGCCTCTATCTTCACTATCTTCATGGCGCCTCTATCTTCACTATCTTCATGGCACCTCTATCTTCATGGCACCTCTATCTTCATGGCGCCTCTATCTTCACTATCTTCATGGCGCCTCTATCTTCACTATCTTCATGGCACCTCTATCTTCATGGCGCATCTATCTTCATGGCACCTCTATCTTCATGGCGCCTCTATCTTCATGGCGCCTCTATCTTCGTTTAAATAACAGCAAATGGGAAAACCATGTTACAGTATTACTTGACGTAGAAAAATAATTCTATTGATATTTTGGAACATTTGCTTTGATCTCCATCTCTGAAAACACGTTTTGCCAAAGGACAGCAGATATTGCGTCTGAAATGTATGAGGGAAGATAACTGGGTCTTCTGCCATTTTATTGCGTCTAATTTACATGGATTTCAGCTAGTGATATGTCAATTGTAAGTAACTATTATACAAATCATTCATAAAACATGTCAAAATTTGTAAGAGCTGAACAACTGTTGCCTTGCTGTAAATTACATTTATTGGGTGCTCTAAACTTTCCAGTTGGACATGTATATATACGCATGAAAATATTTTTTATAAAAGGGACGTTCGAAAAGTCTTGTCCCTGTAAACCGTAGATAAAACACCATGATTTATTATATTGTCACTTATCACGGGTGATTGAATCCATTCCCAAACACATGGAACAGTTTTAGTTTGTCAATACCAAAGGAATATTCTTTTGTTCCCATATTTTCATCACAACACTCATTACACTGCTTGAAAAATGATAATCATGAAAGGTAAAAACATTTTTGAGAAGCTTCATGAAAGCCTGTGGAAAAACTCGGTAAATCAAAGAAACAAACATTCACTGAAATAAATAATGATTATTTTGAGTCTGTCATATCGATCAATATTACGATATTCGTAACTTTAAAAAAAGGGTTAATGACATTTCTGATCAGGCCTATTCTGGAAGACCAAAAACAGCATACACCATTTCAAAACTTAAAACATTGGTCAATAGTGATGCAAGACTGACTGTTAAACAGATAGCTAAAGTCGTTGGATTATCGATGGGAACCGTACATTTCATTCTCAGAAAAAAAACTTGGCATGAGAAACATTTGTGCTAGATGGATCCCTTATTGGTTGTCAAAAGAGCAAATGCTTACGTGTACGGGTCAAGACTGCTAAAATCTGCTGAAAATACATGGTAATTGTAAATTGTAACAAATGAAGTCTGCAGCTTTACAGGTGACGAAACATGGGTTAACTACTTTGAGCCACACAGAAAGATAAGCAATGATTTATGTCTAACTGAAAAGTAAAACGATCTGAAATTGCAAGGAACACGAAGGAAGTTCTTTATGCAATTTTTTATAGTATCAATGGAATAGTTGCCCAAATCCTCATTCCTAAAGGCCAAGGTAGCACGGGAAACGTTTATGAAAATAAAATTCTCAAGAAAGTGCAAAACGTTTTATGAAAAGAAGAGACCAAATTCAGGAATTCAATGTATTCGGTTGTTGGCTGACAATGCTCCTGCAAACAAACCCACGTTGTTGACTGAATCTTTTGTTGAACATGGATAGTGTTGTTTTACCTCATCCACCCTATTCGCCTGATCTTTCACCGTGTGACTTCTACCTCTTTCCTAAACTTAAGATAAACCTTTCTGGTCGTCCCCAAGTTCATCAATGTATCAGTTTCTTAATGGTTTATCAAAGTAATAATATGCAAATGTATTTTGGAAATGAATCAAGTGTCTCCAAAAGTGTGTAACTGTTAAAGGTGATTATTTTGAAGGAATGAAATTTTAATACCATATACATGTAAATATCATATTGTTGTTTTATTATGAAGGACAAGACTTTTTGAACGATCTTCGTATAAAGGATGTTTGCATCGTTAATTTAAGAGTTACCGATATATACATAAACATTTTCTTTAATTTGTAAAAAAAATAGGACAATCATTTACCGACGTGTAATGTTGGCTAAATGACTATATTTTGTTATAAGAATTTAGAGGATACTGCAAAATCGATTGTAAAAGTTGCCAATTTAGCCGTTTCAGCGATGGCATGTGGTGCAAAAAATATATTAAAACGTTATTGATGTTTTGTCAGTGTTAGTAGAGATTACGGTTTTATATTGTGTACTTTAAGCGGGTTTTTTATTCTATAACACGTGGCGTCAGGCAATAATTAACCGATAGTTCAAGTGACAAGTAAAGGACGTTATTGTATTTTGGTTACTAGGTAACAAGTAAAGGGCGTTATTGTATTTTGGTTACTAAGTGACAAGTAAAGGGGCGTTATTGTATTTTGGTTACTAAGTGACAAGTAAAGGGGCGATATTGTATTTCGGTTACTAAGTGACAAGTAAAGGGGCGTTATTGTATTTTGGTTACTAAGTGACAAGTAAAGGGACAAGTAAAGGGGCGTTATTGTATTTTGGTTACTAAGTGACAAGTAAAGGGGCGTTATTGTATTTTGGTTACTAAGTAACAAGTAAAGGGGAGCTGTATTTAGTTACTAAGTGACAAGTAAAGGAGCGCTATTGTATTTTGGTTACTAAGTGACAATTAAAGGGGCGTTATTTTATTTTGGTAATTAATTGACAAGTAAAGGGGCGTTATTGTATTTCGGGTACTAAGTGACAAGTAAAGGGCGTTATTGTATTTCGGGTACTAAGTGACAAGTAAAGGGGCGTTATTGTATTTTGGTTACTAAGTGACAAGTAAAGGGGCGTTATTGTATTTTGGTTACTAAGTAACAAGTAAAGGGGAGCTGTATTTAGTTACTAAGTGACAAGTAAAGGAGCGCTATTGTATTTTGGTTACTAAGTGACAATTAAAGGGGCGTTATTGTATTTTGGTAATTAATTGACAAGTAAAGGGGCGTTATTGTATTTTGGTAATTAATTGACAATTAAAGGGGCGTTATTGTATTTTGGTTACTAAGTGACAAGTAAAAGGCGTTATTGTATTTTGGTTATTTAGTGACAAGTAAAGGGGCGCTATTGTATTTGGGGTACTAAGTGACAAGTAAATGGGCGCTATTGTATTTGGGGTACTAAGTGACAAGTAAAGGCGCGTTTTTGTATTTTGGTTACAGAGTGACAAGTAAAGGGACGTTATTTTATTTTGGTTACTAAGTGACAGGTAAAGGGGCGATATTGTATTTTGGTTAATAAGTGGTTGATAAAGCGGCGTTTTTTATTTTGGTTACGAAGTGACATGTAAAGGGACGTTATTTTATTTTGGTTACTAAGTGACATGTAAAGGGGCGTTATTTTATTTTGGTTAAAAAGTGACAGGTAAAGGGGCGTTATTTTATTTTGGATACTAAGTGACAGGTAAGGGGCGATATTGTATTTTGGTTAATAAGTGGTAAATAAAGCGGCGTTTTTTATTTTGGTTACGAAGTGACATGTAAAGGGACGTTATTTTATTGTGATTACTAAGTGACATGTAAAGGGGCGTTATTTTATTTTGGTTACTAAGTGACATGTAAAGGGGCGTTATTTTATTTTGGTTAAAAAGTGACAGGTAAAGGGGCGATATTGTATTTTGGTTAATAAGTGGTTGATAAAGCGGCGTTTTTTATTTTGGTTACGAAGTGACATGTAAAGGGACGTTATTTTATTTTGGTTACTAAGTGACATGTAAAGGGGCGTTATTTTATTTGGTTAAAAAGTGACAGGTAAAGGGGCGATATTGTATTTTGGTTAATAAGTGGTTGATAAAGCGGCGTTTTTTATTTTGGTTACGAAGTGACATGTAAAGGGACGTTATTTTATTTTGGTTACTAAGTGACATGTAAAGGGGCGTTATTTTATTTTGGTTAAAAAGTGACAGGTAAAGGGGCGATATTGTATTTTGGTTAATAAGTGGTTGATAAAGCGGCGTTTTTTATTTTGGTTACGAAGTGACATGTAAAGGGACGTTATTTTATTTTGGATACTAAGTGACATGTAAAGGGGTGTTATTTTATTTTGGATACTAAATGACATGTAAAGCGGCCTTATTTTATTTTGGTTACTAAGTGACATGTAAAGCGGCGTTATTTTATTTTGGATACTAAGTGACACGTAAAGCGGCGTTATTTTATTTTGGTTACTAAGTGACAGGTAAAGCGGCGTTATTTTATTTTGGTTACTAAGTGACAGGTAAAGCGGCGTTATTTTATTTTGGTTACTAAGTGACAGGTAAAGCGGCGTTATTTTATTTTGGTTACTAAGTGACAGGTAAAGCGGCGTTATTTTATTTTGGTTACTAAGTGACAGGTAAAGCGGCGTTATTTTATTTTGGTTACTAAGTGAGAGGTAAACTGGCGTTATTTTATTTTGGATACTAAGTGACAGGTAAAGGGGCGTTATTTTATTTTGGTTACTAAGTGACAGGTAAAGGGGCGTTATTTTATTTTGGATACTAAGTGACAGGTAAAGTGGCGTTATTTTATTTTGGTTACTAAGTGACAGGTAAAGCGGCGTTATTTTATTTTGGATACTAAGTGGCATGTAAAGCGGCGTTATTTTATTTTGGTTACTAAGTGACATGTAGAGGGACGTTATTTTATTTTGGTTACTAAGTGAGAGGTAAAGGGGCGTTATTTTATTTTGGTTACTAAGTGACATGTAAAGTGGCGTTATTTTATTTTGGTTACTAAGTGAGAGGTAAAGGGGCGTTATTTTATTTTGGGTACTAAGTGAGAGGTAAAGCGGCTTTATTGTATTTCGGTTACTAAGTTACTAGTAATGGGACATTATTGTATTTTGGATACTAAGTGGCAGGTAAGGGGCGATATTGTATTTTGGTTAATAAGTGGTAAATAAAGCGGCGTTATTTTTTTGGTTACTAAGTGAATGTAATGGGACGTTATTGTATTTTGGTTACTAAGTGACAAGTAAAAGGGCGTTATCGTATTTGTTTGCTATATTATAATGTCGGATACAATTACTCTTGTTAAATTCTTGAGTCCGGAAAAATTTAACAACCATCATTATAAGAACTTGCGCATATAAGTGAATAATAAGATAGACATAAAGATGTATAAGGGTGGCTATGGATTATGACACGTTATATCAATAAATGATAATGCACGTTACATCCAAATGTTTAAAATCCACTTTAAACAACGATAATATACATTTATTTCATTTAAATCTCAATCAAAACTTCAAGAAATTGTTAAAAGTTTACCTTCGTCACGTGTACAAAATTGGAGCATATTATTTTTCAAATCAGTCGTTTATGATGTAAAGTTTCAGATAATAATCTATTTTTCTTCCTGTTTGAAAATATGCATCAGGTTATTCGACATTTATAAATTATAAAATCCGATGTCGAATAATTGAATTATTTTAGAGTACCGTTTACCTTGTGTGCAGGTGAATGTTTTGTGGAACCGTGGTCCTGGTATAACTGTGATTATTTTGTGGTACCGTGGTCCTGGTATAACTGTGATTGTTTTGTGGTACCATGGACCTGGTATAACTGTGATTGTTTTGTGGTACCGTGGTTCTGGTATAACTGTGATTGTTTTGTGGTACCTGGTCCTGGTGTAACTGTGATTGTTTTGTGGTACCGTGGTCCTGGTGTAACTGTGATTGTTTGTGGTACCTGGTTCTGGTGTAACTGTGATTGTTTGTGGTACCATGGACCTGGTATAACTGTGATTGTTTTGTGGTACCGTGGTTCTGGTGTAAATGTAATTGTTTTGTGGTACCTGGTCCTGGTGTAACTGTGATTGTTTTGTGGTACCGTGGTCCTGGTGTAAATGTAATTGTTTTGTGGTACCTGGTTCTGGTGTAACTGTGATTGTTTGTGGTACCTGGTTCTGGTGTAACTGTGATTGTTTGTGGTACCGTGGTACAGGTATAACTGTAATTGTTTGTAGTACCGTGGCCCTGGTATAACTGTGATTGTTTTGTGGTACCGTGGTTCTGGTGTAACTGTGATTGTTTTGTGGTACCATGGTCCTAGTGTAACTGTTATTGTTTTGTTGTAGCGTGGTCCTTGTGTAACTGTGATTGTTTGTGATACCGTGGTCTTGGTATAACTGTGATTGTTTGTGGTACCGTGGCCCTGGTATAACTGTGATTGTTTTGTGGTACCATGGTCCTAGTGTAACTGTTATTGTTTTGTGGTACCATGGTCCTAGTGTAACTGTTATTGTTTTGTTGTAGCGTGGTCCTTGTGTAACTGTGATTGTTTGTGATACCGTGGTCTTGGTATAACTGTGATTGTTTGTGGTACCGTGGCCCTGGTGTAACTGTGATTGTTTTGTGGTACCATGGTCCTGGTGTAACTGTTATTGTTTTGTTGTAGCGTGGTCCTTGTGTAACTGTGATTGTTTGTGGTACCGTGGTTCAGGTATAACTGTAATTGTTTGTTTTACCTTGGCCCTGGTATAACTGTGATTGTTTTGTGGTACCGTGGTTCTGGTGTAACTGTGATTGTTTTGTGGTACCATGGTCCTGGTGTAACTGTTATTGTTTTGTTGTAGCGTGGTCCTTGTGTAACTGTGATTGTTTTGTGGTGCCGTGGTCTTGGTATAACTGTGATTGTTTTGTAGTACCGTGGTCTTGGTATAACTGTGATTGTTTTGTGGTACCGTGGTCCAGGTGTAACTGTGATTGTTTTGTGGTACCGTGGTCCCAGTATAACTGTGATTGTTTTGTGTTACCGTGATCCTGGGGTAACTGTGATTGTTTTGTGGTACCGTGGTCCTGGTATAACTGTGATAGTTTTGTGGTACCGTGGTCCTGGTATAACTATGCTTGTTTTGTGGTACCGTGGTCCCGGTATAACTGTGATTGTTTGTGGTACCGTGGTTCTGGTGTAACTGTGTTGTTTGTGGTACCGTGGTCCTGGTATAACTGTGATTGTTTTGTGGTACCGTGGTCCTGGTATAACTGTGATTGTTTTGTGGTACCGTGGTTCTGGTGTAACTGTGATTGTTTTGTGGTACCGTGGTCCTGGTATAACTGTGATTGTTTGTGGTACTGTTGTCCCGGTATAACTGTGATTGTTTTGTGGTACCGTGGTTCTGGTGTAACTGTGATTGTTTGTGATACCGTGGTCTTGGTATAACTGTGATTGTTTTGTGGTACCGTGGTTCTGGTAACTGTGATTGTTTGTGATACCGTGGTCTTGGTATAACTGTGATTGTTTGTGGTACCGTGGTCCTGGTATAACTGTGATTGTTTGTGGTATCGTGGTCCTGGTGTAACTGTGATTGTTTTGTGGTACTGTGGTCCTGGTGTAACTGTGATTGTTTTGTGGTACCGTGGTCCTGGTATAACTGTGATTGTTTGTGGTACTGTTGTCCCGGTATAACTGTGATTGTTTTGTGGTACCGTGGTCCTGGTGTAACTGTGATTGTTTGTGATACCGTGGTCTTGGTATAACTGTGATTGTTTGTGGTACCGTGGTCCTGGTATAACTGTGATTGTTTTGTGGTACCGTGGTCCTGGTGTAACTGTGATTGTTTGTGATACCGTGGTCTTGGTATAACTGTGATTGTTTGTGGTACCGTGGTCCTGGTATAACTGTGATTGTTTGTGGTATCGTGGTCCTGGTGTAACTGTGATTGTTTTGTGGTACTGTGGTCCTGGTGTAACTGTGATTGTTTTGTGGTACCGTGGTCCTGGTATAACTGTGATTGTTTGTGGTACTGTTGTCCCGGTATAACTGTGATTGTTTTGTGGTACCGTGGTCCTGGTGTAACTGTGATTGTTTGTGATACCGTGGTCTTGGTATAACTGTGATTGTTTGTGGTACCGTGGTCCTGGTATAACTGTGATTGTTTTGTGGTACCGTGGTTCTGGTGTTACTGTAATTGTTTTGTGGTACCGTGGTTCTTGTATAAATGTGATTGTTTGTGGTACCGTGTCCTGGTATAACTGTGATTGTTTTGTGGTACCGTGGTCCTGGTATAACTGTGATTGTTTTGTGGTACCGTGGTCCTGGTGTTACTGTGATTGTTTTGTGGTACCGTGGTCCTGGTGTAACTGTGATTGTTTTGTGGTACCGTGGTCCTGGTGTGACATTTTCCAGACAATGTTAGCTAATGAATCTAATACAAAATCCTAGACTTTTTCATTACAGAATGCGTGTTATAATCCCTGCTCTTAATCTTAAGATAATAATCAAAAACAAAGATACTAATCCATGTCCAAATCACAATCCAGAAGCAAAGTAAAAATTTTGTTACTGACAAATAAGGTTAAACAAGTGAAATTTTACCTGGGAAGACAAGTGAGGCTGGATGCTCCGGAAGGATAAGCAACTGATGTGTATTATTAAGCAATTATTTATACAATTTCTTACGGTATGCAAAGGATTCTGTGTACACTAACAATGTTTTCATTAAAACTTCTTCTTGTTACACGAAAGAAAATTACTAATTTACGAAAAGTACATAATGGAACTAAAGCAATCACGAATAATTTTTTTTTTCAAAAAAAATTTATGGACTTTATCACTGACATAGTTCTTAAATGACAATGCAGTATAAATGTTAAACGTGTGGTCTTCTTATTCATGCGCAAAGAGAGTCAATAGTAGCTGACAAGATAAACATTCTTCAATGAAACTGACGTTTGCAGTCATGCGTGTGTTTGTTGTTATAAAACTATTGATGTAGTACATGTTATTTTAATATCGATAGTAACACTACATTTTAAAGACATCGTTGAAAAAGATAAAGTATAAACTTTGAAAATTGCGAATTTAGTTAAAAACATGAACTTCCACCAGGCAAGTGGCGCTGGGCACTCCGGAAGGTTAAGCACATACTGTTTAGCTGTCATGTGCTACTTTTGAATTTTTATGAAATAATACAATTCAAAAGTAGCACATGACAATTTGTAAATGAAAAAAAAATTAAAAAGTTAATAGTATATTTCTTTTAGTCCGTATTTTGTTGTTTTGGGGAATTAGCTGGTAGTCTGTAGTTGTAGTTAAATAAAACTAGAAGTCCAAGATAAAGTTCACTGTCTTGTATTGTAAATATTCGTTAACATAAAATATATATAACAAACTATATGGTGAATACAATAAATACGGTAATTCCGTATAATGTCCAAAATGCACACAAAGTTGCGAAATTATATAAAATATATATGCGAAATAAACGGTTTTCCGTTTTAATTAAAAACTTCAGTCACTTAGCCGGGCTCCGACTAGACTGCCGAAGCAGTGCCAAAATTCACTTTACGTGAAATTCGAAAATAACTTTTAACCAATTAAATTACAGAAAAAAATGTGGACATCCTATGAAATTACGCGACTTAACAATATTGTCGCTAGGTATTACCTGGGAGGATTGCCCTGAGAAAAAATAATTATTAAGTTAAGCTGGTCGATATAAGTGTTAATTACGTCCTTTTTAGAGACCGAGATTATCCATTAGTTGTTTTAACAATATCCTTAATAATGAAGAAAATGCCGAAAATGTAGAATGAGTAATCACGAGGTGTCACTCAATCTAAAGCCGACTTGTTACATAAACGCTTATTGAATAAATCTTTATACAAATAATGCAATTAATAAAAAAAGATTAATTGTAGAAAATAAGTTTTAAAGTAAAAGTAAAACTTTAGGTAATAATAAAATCAAAATATTCCTTATTTAATTAAAAATGTCAAATCAAAAGTTTTGAATTTTTATGAAATAATACAATTCAAAAGTAGCACATGACATAGCTTTCTAATGAGATAGAATATATTAACAATACACACATATGCCCCGCTTCAAATATGATTGAGTGGGATTTTCTTCACCATTCAAGATTATTTCACTAAAATCTAGACGTCGCTAGCATGAGGTGAATCCCAAACACAACAGCTTCATAGAAACCTTAACTCATTGCTTTGTGTTTAAGTCTAAATTCACTACGGTTATTACCTCGGAAATTCTTTAAAATCTATAATATATGATCAATAATGCAATAAAGAGTTTGCATAGGATCCCAGTGACACTTTTCACAGTTTAAACGATCACAACCACAATACTACTGCTAAAAATAATATTAATTATGAGAACCCTTATTTTGGTACATGGCGATAAATTATTAATGTTTTAAGTAAGCTCTATTATCTTTGTTGAATTCCTGTTTTAATGCACAATTAACTGAACTAATTTGAAATATGTATATTGATTAGTAAATTACCAGTGAACTGTGAGAGGTACAAGACGGAGCACATCACTTACATTGATAGATAATAACTTAGGGTATCAATGAAACAGGTTCAAGTATGCTATTAAAATTATTATCAAGTTTTTAATGGCCCTAGGTGTTTGTGATTGATTTCTAACTCTAGAAGCTTGCCTAGAGGCCAAAAGTTTTAAAGATAGTGATATTTGACATTATGAAATTAACCAGGAATGACTCCGGGGTTTTTATTTATATTACTTTATTCAAAATTTTACACAGCCAGGAAACTTAAAAACAAGGGGATTTCAACAGTTAAAAAAGTTAGTACCAAGCCCTGCTTGTCCCCTGCCTCCCTCTTGAATGATGCTATGTCCCCTGCCTCACTCTGGAATAATGCTATGAGTTGTTCTTTAATATCATTTTCATCAATTTTTCACACAGAACCTAAGGAGTGAGAGTTTTCAAAGGTTTAAAATTTAGTACCCAGCAGCTTGACCTTGGTGACTTCAATTTTGTACGCTACACAGTCTCTTTCCATACTGTAAATCTTACAATTATCACTTTGATACCTCCATTTATACAAATCGGATGAAAAAACGCAATTTTCAAAGGTTTATGGCCCTGTGACCTTGACCCCAATTTGGTACGCAAAACATCGTCTTGATCTCATGCGAATATCACTTTGATGCTCTTTTTATACAAAAGTTATAGAGTGGGCACGGGTGAAAAAGTGCAACTTCCAAATTTTTATGGCCTTTTGACCTTACATTGTTGACCTAAATTTGGTATGCGACATATCGTCTTTCCATACCGTATATCTATTTTGTGAACATATCTTTGATTGTAACGAACCAGAGAGGCCGACACCTGGACGTCTAGTCATTCAGTTTATAAGTGATCTCAGTTCCAGTTTTAGTTTGTGTTATCATCTTATCAGGACTGAAAATATGTAAATCTACTTAATATTTTGATGAAAGTTCTTCTGGACAACAAATAATTTTCAGCAATATTTTCATCACATAAAACATTTAATGTTATTGTTCACATCATTACACAACATAACACAGTATAGCACAGCTTTACATAAAACAAACACTTTTTTCAGAACAGTTAAAACAAACTCGTAGTATCACATAGTCCTTCGGTGATCAACTGCACAGTCCATCGGCGGCTAAACAGGTACCACGCAATCCATCTGTGGCACCTATAACATCTGCACAGTCCATCGGCAGGTTAAACTACAAGTTTATTAAGCATCTGTTCCAAGAAACACTTCACGAAACTCGATATAATATTCCAACTCAGCAATTATATATTCCTGTGATCGCTACCATAACCATTACCAATGACCTCGAGATATCCCTAAGCCTTTGTTAGTTAAAATTACAAATAAATTTCTTTTAGCTGAACCAAAACGTTCACAAACAAACCACACCTTCAATAACTTCCGGACCCAATCACCAATCAAACACTGGATACACTCAATTATTCACGGTGACGAACAGCGCACAATTACCGTAAACATTGTAAAAAGTAGACACGATAAAAGTATAAAAATATAACAATGTCACTGGTGACAACTCCCCCTCCATAGAAAAAGATGTGCAACATCTTTACAAGCAGTCTATTTGAATTCCTCCAGAGTTCGACTTAGATAATCCGCTCCGATGTTTTCTCGTCCTGGGATTGCTTTTATTCTCATACGATATTGCTGTAGGAGTTACGCCCAGCGCATTATCCTTGCGTTAGCAACTTTGAAAGTGATGTAAGCGGTTGGTGATCTGTTTCAACCACAAATTCCTTTCCTAACAAGTATTGTGAGAATTTGTTCACACCCCACACAAGTGATAAGCATTCTTTTTCGATGACAGCATATTGTCTCTCCCGAGGTAACAATTTACGACTGGCATATGCCTGGTACCGTGGTCCTGGTGTAACTGTTATTTGTTTTGTGGTACCGCGTTCTCAGTTTTGGGGATTCAAAATTGCTGTGCTCATGATGATTCCAATTTATACTGTACTTAATCACTAAAAATAACAGAGATCTCCCATCTCCGTCTTTATATGTGTCTGTATTGGTATTGTAATAATTAGTATTGTATCCCATCCGAGATGCTTTTCTATTTATGATTCAGAATGTTTATAATGATCTAGTACAGTAATGTGAACTTTTATCAAGTACAGTCCAACCTGTCTTAAAGGCCATCTCTATATAAGGACCATCTGCTTATAAAAGCCGGTAGAGTTGTATCCCAATTGTTCTTTATTCATATTATTTGTACTTGTATATAAAGGGGGGCTGCCCCAAAAGAGCCACTTTTACTGGTTCCCTTGGGTGGCCTTTATAGACAGGTTACACTGTATGTCTATTTATTTGTTTTTATTACCAGAAAATACATTTCTACAGGTTTATATTGTGTGTTTACCATGAGTTAAAATTTGTTTGTATCATAAATTCTGTTTAAAACAGAAGAACATAAGTACTAATACGTTATAAAACTAAAACACGTAAGATTGAAACAAACAGACACGGTAAGATTGAAACAAACAGACACGGTAAGATTGAAACAAACAGACACCGCAAGATTGAAACAAACAGCACGGCGAGATTGAAACAAACAGACACGGCAAGATTGAAACAAACAGACACGGCAAGATTGAAACAATCAGACACGGCAAGATTGAAACAAACAGACACGGCAAGATTGAAACAAACAGACACGACAAGATTGAAACAAACAGACACGGCAAGATTGAAACAAACAGACACGGCAAGATTGAAACAAACAGACACGGCAAGATTGAAACAAACAGACACGGTAAGATTGAAACAAACAGACACGGCAAGATTGAAACAAACAGACACGGCAAGATTGAAACAAACAGACACGGTAAGATTGAAACAAACAGACACGGCAAGATCTTTTTTTTTAACTTGACCGACTTTGTATTGACGGCATGTTGTAGTACCGGACACTCCCAACTATCACCCTTATTTTACAACCAATGGTGGGTAGATATGAACATTATAAAAATAAAAAGTTTCATGGCAGGTGCATACTATCCATCTATAATAAATGCTATTTGTATTAATTCATGTAGAATCATATATCTATATCTTATTTTGACTGACTTCATTTTATATTACACATTGGTTACATGATAAAATATTTGTGAAATAGGTTAAAGATAGTTATTGATATGAACATTACAACGATAGTCTTATTTAACACACATCACCAATTACATAGAGGATCTTAGACGAGTGGGGGTTTCATATTTCATATTAAACCCTCACGAGTCTAAGATTCTATATATCACATAACTCAAAATACGGATACACAATGACATGTACATATTATTTAATACCATATAGAAACAGCTGATTTCTCTAGGTCAGACAAATCACCTCCAAATTAACTGCGCAAGTAAGAATATAGTTCTATATAGTTATAGTAAAAGTAAATTAATCACCTAAAATAACCAGAGGCTCAGCCACAAGAGGCTCAGTGTGGCTGAGCCTGTATTGCTCACCTGACTAAAATGCTTTTAAAGCAAATTTGTATATATTCCCATAGGGTCCAATGTTAAAATATGTTCCCCACTGGCAGCCATGTTTTTAGGCGGATCAGAAAAATTTCTGCAATCTTTGCAAAAGACCTTCTATACATCATTCCTGTAAAGTTTAATTGAATTCGCTTCAGTCGTTTCAGAGGAGATAGCCAAAATGTGCGTTTTCCCATAGGGCCCAATGTTAAACTTTGTTTGGCCCTGGCGGCCATTTTTTTTTTGGCGGATCAGAAAAATTTGAGCAATCTTAGTAAATGACCTTACATACATTATTCCTGTAAAGTTTGGTTTAAATTGGCTCAGCGGTTTCAAAGAAGATAGCAAATATAAGCTTTTCCCATAGGGTCCAATGTTAAACTATCTTCTGCGCTGGCGGCCATGTTTTTTGACGGATCAGAAAAATTTTGGCAATCTAAGTAAAGGACCTTCCTTACACCATTCCTGTAAAATTTGGTTGAATTTGCTTCAGTCATTTCTGAGGAAATAGTCAAAAATGCATTTTCCCATAGGGTCCAATGTTAAACTATCTTCTGCGCTGGCAGCCATGTTTTTTGGCGGATCAAAAAAATTTCGGCAATCTAAGTAAAGGACCTTCCATACATCATTCCTGTAAAGTTTGGTTAAAATTGCTCTAGTGGTGTCAGAGGAGATAGTCAAAATGTTTACGGACGGACGACGGACGACGGACGACGACGGACGACGGACGACGACGGACGTCAAGTGATGGAAAAAGCTCACATGGCCTTTGGCCAGGTGAGCTAAAAAAGACAAAAACAGTATGTAAGTTTAAATTATGTTATATTTTTTCGAATGCATCAAAATTATTTTTCAAACAATCGGAAAGTCTTTAAAAGTCTAAAAATAATCAACAGACCGACACAGTTTCCAAATGACGTCATAAGGCGCGATCAAAAGCGTGAGAACTGATTACGTCACAATCAAGTGATATTACATGGGAATCTGTGTAATATGAAAAATATTACACCGTTTTATTCCATCAATAAACAGGAGGGTTATGTGATATATAGAGGATCTTACAGGTCAGACAAATCACCTCAAAATTAACTGCGCAAGTAAGAATATAGTTCTATTTGGTTATAGTAAAAGTAAATTAATCAACTAGAAAAAAAGACATAATCAGTATGTAAGTTAAAATCATAATATTTTTCCGAATGCATCAAAATTATTTTTCAAAGAATCGGAAAGTCTTCAAAAGTCTAAAAATAAACAACAGACTGACACAGTTTTCATATGACGTCATCAGGCACCACCACTACGTAAATCAGAAGCGTTATAATTGATTACGTCACAATCAAGTGATATTACATGGGTACCTGTGTAATACGAAAATATTACACCGTTTTATTCCATCAATAAACAGGAGGGTTATGTGATATAGTACAAAACGTAAAAAGTTGCCTTTAACTTTTTTTTCAATGTTACATCACATATCGTCGCGTGCTTTTTTGTGCGGTGAACATTGCCCATTGTTACGTCATAAAAACGTCGCGTGCGTTATTGCGCGGTGAATATTATACATTTATTGCCTTTTGGTGAGGGAGATATGAACATTTGTTCACCCGCAACAAGTCATAATTCCCGAGGGCGAAGCCCGAGGGAAATGTGACTTGTTAAGGGTGAACAAATGTTCATATCTCCCTCAAACAAAGGCAATAAATTGTTTATTATACCGAAAGATAACCATTGTAATAAGAAAGAGTGAAAGAAAGAAAAATATTTTTTTAAAAAGACAGCCTGAAAACATCATTCCTTCTCTGATTCATTGCTTTTTCTCCTATCGGAACTCATCGGAGGCAAACGCTAGAACGCCGTGACTGATTCTCCATCGATGACGTCATATCATTGTGACGTCATGATGTGTCCCGAAGAGGTGGGATATGATGTTTTCAGAGGGATACACGATGTTTTCTCCACCCTGATCACATGATCCAACGATCCAATCAAATTATAGATAGCATCGTATTTTTCTAATGAGGTATAATAAAACGATTTATCAGGCTCGCCAAACGAATTCTCAACCAATCAGAACAGGGCAAAATCATTGGCCATATTATAAAGTTAAATAACACAAAACTACAAAGGTAGTCTTATAACACACATCATCAATTACACTTAAATAACACACATCACCAATTACACTTAAATAACACAAAACTACAACGGTAGTCTTATAACACACATCACCAATTACACTTAAATAACACACATCACCAATTACACTACTTAAATAACACACATCACCAATTACACTTAAATAACACATCACCAATTACACTTAATTAATAACACAATACTAAGTTTTTATTTATATGCACGTCCATTTTGGTCGCAATTTTGAAAAATGCACAGTGATGCCATAGTGACACTCTAAGTAGTATTCGCATTTACAGTTATTAATGTAGAATAATGGTAAAGTTGAAAAGTTTCGATGGATTATAATTCAGCATTTATTGAAAAAGATTCGACACTAGAGTGCCAAAATTATTTCCTTAATTGGCCCGCCAAATTGACCACAAGCTAGAAAATATTATTTAAAATCCAAATGAATGACACCTGGCCATGGTGAAAAGAAAATAATTAGTCGGGTCAACGTATGTTGTATAATGTTCTGTTTATATCCATGTTAAAGAGTATTTATGATACGACTAATTTTCTCCTTAAACCAATATTTGGTAAGCTATCGACGTATGCTAAGCAGATTAAATATTCCCAAACACAATTCATTATGGTTGACATAGACATTATGCACCGTGACACGAACAACAACACAACGAGTGTCTTCACAAATACATTTATTGACTTTTCCTAAACAATGACCTTAAAGTAACCCTTGATTTAATTAATATTTATAATTTATCCTTCTCGTATTTTAATGTAACTTTCTTCCAATTGTTTGTCATGTTCTAGTATTACTAAGCTAACACACGACACACTTTTATTTTCCATATTATGTAAATCATCAAGTGTTTGCTAAAGAACGTTCATGTACTCCTTCAGAAATCAACTGTTTCGTCAGTGAATTAACTGTTTTTCTTGATGCTGGATTGAATCAGGAACAAACCTGTAGAACAAATCGTTGGAGTAATGAACATATATGAGGACAGGTTTTATACAGTTTTCAAAAAGGAAACGAAGTGCAGTCTAAAGCCTGGTCAAAAAGACAAGACTTATTTTTGAAGTTGAATCAGTCGTCATAAAAGGCAAACTATTATTGTCTGGATAATATCCTCAGAATAATTTAACATGTCCGATATCAGTGCTGTTGTTAACTATTAGGAATGCGTTTAGCCTGCTCTCTCGAATATACAAACTGTTGAAGTTTTTGTAAAAGAAAAAAAAAAGACATAATGTATAACATATTGTTGACTATGTTATGGACCTTGTTATGCTACTCGCAAGGAGCAAATGAAATACAAGTGATATGGATGGCTCCAAGAGTGACACCACCTGGAAGTCTCCCTGTCAATGCCTCTACCTCACTGCCAGCATTTGCATTGGCTATTGAGAAAATATATAATTCTTCAATATTGCCAAAAGACACATTCAAGTAAGTTTATATATTTCATATTAAGTTTCATTTTTCCTGGGTCATCAAGTAATGAACCAAATTAAAAAAAAGACAAGGAAAGCAAAGCAAACACAGGTCGTTATAGATTTTCCAGTTTTAAAAACTGGCTCATTACTTGATAACCCAAGGAAATAAAAAAGCAGTCAATTCTTATATTTATAATATCTTTTAAAATTACTCTGGTAATCCGCTTGCTTCGTTGTGAAATGTTTCCATTGATGGGAATCTCTAAAATCGCTTATTAATTAACTGTGAAACAAATAAACCTAAACCTATATTGTTAAAAAAACAATATAGTATAGATAAAAATATTAAACGTGATCTTAAAATTGTATGGATATATATATATATATATATATATATATATATATATATATATATATATATATATATATATATATATATATATATAACCAACAAAAACAAAGTGTTCAGAAAACAATATCCCCGCATTGCTAAACATCAGTGAATCCATACAGAGTGAACCACAGGTCGTAAAAGTGGGGGAACTTGTGTCATTTAATAGATTTAAAACCACAGTTATTTGCTACAGTGCCTGTACAAACAGGAAATTTGAAACCAGTATTCCACATATTGTTTGTAATTTTTGTCTCGTCTTGTTTTCTGTGTTTGTCATTTGCTGCTATTTTTCGGATGCAATTTTAAATTTTTACCACCCAAGATCTTAAAGCCAAGTTGATTTCAATTGGCCAAATACATTCAGAGAAGACTTTTGAAAGATTACGTTATACGTAATGTGACACAAACTGAAAATTTTACTTAAGTTTAACACCCCGAGTTGTATTTTCTTTGTTTAAATGTGTATATTAACAGCGACCATCTTTAATACACTAGACGGCTATACATGTATATTGTGTAAATATTTTGCATAAATATTGACTGAAACTTTAACGGAAAAATCTGTTACATCTATTTAACAGTTCTATATTCTATGTTTAAAATTTCAACAAAATCGGTACATAAATAAGGCTACAATGGCCATTTTTTGTGCTATTAGTAGTAACGGCGACCATTTTAGATATGCTACAAGGCTATAGTACTGTCGAGAAATCCCATACCAATGACCACAACAGTAAATCAACTGACCTAGTTTCAGCCCAATCGGATAAATGTGCATTTTTCTTTCAAATGCACGGAAACGAATCACACACACACACACACACACACACACACACACACACACACACATTTACGCGTTGATATTACATACACCGTGTCACACACACATACACGCACGCACACACACACACACACACACACACACACACACATTAATCCGTTGATATGACGTACAACGTGTCACACACACACACACACACGTTGATAAAAGACACAAATAAAATCCTGTCATTCATCGTGTCATACACCGTGAACACACACACACTTGACGCAAACATACATTCAAACCTGTCTATAAAGACCACTCAAGGAAACCGGTAAAAGTGACCTTTATGGACAGGTGGCCTTTATATACAGGTTCAATTAATATGAATAAAGAACAATTGGGACACAGTTCTGCTGGCCTTTATCATGTTTATAAGCAAGTGGACCTTATATAGAGGTGTCTTTTAAGACAGGTTCGACTGTATACGTTGTGTTGCTTAACATTGACAGAGAGAGCGCGCGCACGAGAGAGAGAGAGAGAGAGAGAGAGAGAGAGAGAGAGAGAGAGAGAGAAACTCACGCGCTCGTGTTGTTATGTTTTTTCTTATAACAGATTAAGTATGGCATGTTAATGATGACATTTTACACGCAAGGGCTCAGAGATTTAAACAACTGAATACGGTCGGTTGCGGTACATACGGATAACGGGATTGTGTTTCGAGGAAAAGAGGATGGTTGGTCGGTAGTTTTACATCATATCATCAATTTCGCATCTATGTACCATGGTGTGCAACTCGTGATCTGCTTTTCATACATTATCTCAAATTAAAATTATCAGTCGACTTTATTTTGACAACGGGTAAATGCCAAAGGTAAAATGAACCCAGGAGCATTGAAGGCTATTGCCTTAACCACTAGGCAACCGTAGTCCAGAGACAGATAATGGCTATTACATGCAATAGAACACCAACTGTACAATACAACAGAAAGAAATAATAAAGCTAAAAGTCAGAAATATAAGAATTGAGAGAGCGCCCAGTTAAGATACTCAACCCCCTTCCCGTTTGACATCGAAGATTGCTCCGACATCTACACTATTCTGTTAAAATACAAGAACAGCGAGGGAAGTATTGCTTGTCATCTTCCTGCAATGTTGTGTTATATAAAGATACCCGTTTCCACTTTATTGCGGTGTCGTAAAATAATTTATTTGACATTTTCTTTTTAATTGCGTGTTTTATTTAATTCTTTATGTAGACATAAAGATAAAAAATTATATATTTTTTGTGTTTATTAATTTCATCACATCTCTGTCGGCTTATTGACATATTGACATATTAGATAAAATACAATTAAAATTATTCTTAGTTTTACCATACCACATAACTCATTACTACCACTATATATTTTAAAGAATGGTGAACACAGTTCCGGTTAGAAAACATGCACGACTTACCTATGCGATTAATTACACATAATGCTTGACCCCGAGAAATACGGACAATAAAAGAACGCATTGAAAAAAGACACAAATACAAACAGTGACATACAGCGTGAATACACACCGACACACACACACACACACACACACACACACACACACACACACACACACACACACACACACACACTAATTAACGCGTTGATAAAAACACAAACACAACCATGGCATACACCGTGTCACACACACACACACACACACACACACACACACACACACACACACACACACACATTAACGCATTGATATGACATAGACCGTGTCACACACACACACACACACACACTTACACACATACGCGCGAGCGTTGATAAAAGACACAAATAAATCCCTGACATACACCGTATCACAAACACACACACACACACACATGCACACACACACACAAACGCACACACATAAAAGCGTTGATATGACATACACCGTGTTTTACAAGTGTTGTTTCACTATGTGTTTTATGTTTCAGAGTGGCTATATTGTTTCATGATTGACGTTTTACTTTGTGTTGTTGTACGATTGTTGTTTTACTTTGTGTTGTTGTACGATTGTTGTTTTACTTTGTGTTGTTGTACGATTGTTGTTTTACTTTGTGTTGTTGTACGATTGTTGTTTTACTTTGTGTTGTTGTACGATTGTTGTTTTACTTTGTGTTGTTGTACGATTGTTGTTTTACTTTGTGTTGTTGTACGATTGTTGTTTTACTTTGTGTTGTTGTACGATTGTTGTTTTACTTTGTGTTGTTGTACGATTGTTGTTTTACTTTGTGTTGTTGTACGATTGTTGTTTCACTTTGTGTTGTTGTACGATTGTTGTTTTACTTTGTGTTGTTTGTTTCAGAGTAAACTACTTGGATTCTGGCTGTGACAGTAAACAGGCATTAGGGGTGTTTACAACATTTTTATTTAACAAAAATGTTGACGTTATATTTGGACCACCCTGTACTGTAGGTAACGTACATAATTATAATTCTATATACAAAGTTACACACAACACCAAAGTAAGTGATGCAACTGAAATTTCTGTCCGTTTTTCTATCCATGTAAAATCGTGTCTGCTCCATGGCTTTCACATCTATCATATCGGATGGGTTTGACATACACGGACAAGTCAATAAGTAACGATTTTCTAGACGCCCACTGGATGCAACCATCGAAGAAATTTGTAACTGTTTGAGATCTGGTATACTCTGATGTGCGAATTCAGGTAGAAGAAACAGCTAGCAGCCCGCTGGGTCTTTAAATTTCTTAGCGATGAGCAAATGATAACCTTTTTTAAGCGTTTTAGGTCAAAAGATGGTTTTCTTTTGCGTCTGGTTACTTTAGATTAGACTTAGGTTCATTATTATGGGCCATAGAAAAAGCTAAAAGTCACCAGTGCGTAGGACCTGGGTCCTCGAGGTCAAAGAAGTTTAAGACGCAACAATCCGCTGTCCGCATTATTTTCAGACTAAAAAGGTGTTAATACGTTGGATTTTTTACCAAAGAAAAAGTACAATAACTGGAGTGTACTATGCAAATGGCCTAGACGTGCCGTCAAAACACCGAGGTTAACTATCTTAAGGTGTTTTGCTGCAACAAGACAACAAGAGAGTCCGGACTTGCAAAATTGCAAAGGATGTTGTACAGCGAAACGGAGAGGAATTGATATCACCTCCTGCCTATTTGTCTGACTGTAGCTTATTCCTATCCCCAAAATCGTGGATTTTTCCGGTTGATGAGTAGGTCAGTTCTGGGCCAACGGCACTTAAACACCCTTTAGCTAAATACTAAAGGAATATTATAGCGAAAAGAAAAGTTGGATCCTAACGGGAAATAAGATAGGTTGATTACTTATTGACTCATGCCGTGTATATACTACCAAGTTTTTGGTCCAGACGGGATTCGAACAACGTCCTCTTACATATAGAGAGCTGTTTAGAGAAAACCACCCATAATAATAAACAATCTCAAACAAGGAAATGTCTTTAATCCCGAAACCCATTATAGATTCGGAATTTCACTCCACATTTTATATTTACAGATGTCACAACACACAACACGTTACATGTACATTGATGTCACAACACACAACACGTTACATGTACATTGATGTCACAACACACAACACGTTACATGTGCATTGATGTCACAACAAAAAACACGTTACATGTACATTGATGTCACAACACACAACACGTTACACGTGCATTGATGTCACAACAAAAAAAACACGTTACATGTACATTGATGACACAACACACAACACGTTACATGTGCATTGATGTCACAACATACAACAGGTTACATGTACATCAATGTCACAACATACAACAGGTTACATTTACATCAATATCACAAGAAACAATACCTTACATGTACATCAGTGTCACAACATACAACAGGTTACATGTACATCAATGTCACAACATACAACAGGTTACATTTACATCAATGTCACAATACACAACAGGTTACATTTACATCAATGTCACAACATACAGCAGGTAACATTTACATCAATGTCACAACATACAACAGGTTACATTTACATCAATGTCACAATACACAACAGGTTACATGTACATGAATGTCACAACATACAACAGGTTACATGTACATCAATGTCACAACATACAACAGGTTACATTTACATCAATGTCACAACATACAACAGGTTACATTTACATGAATGTCACAACATACAACAGGTTACATTTACATCAATGTCACAACACACAACAGGTTACATGTACATCAATGGCACAACACACAACAGGTTACATGTACATGAATGTCACAACATACAACAGGTTACATGTACATCAATGTCACAACATACAACAGGTTACATTTACATGAATGTCACAACATACAACAGGTTACATTTACATCAATGGCACAACACACAACAGGTTACATGTACATGAATGTCACAACATACAACAGGTTACATGTACATCAATGTCACAACATACAACAGGTTACATTTACATCAATGTCACAATATACAACAGGTTACATTTACATCAGTGTCACAATATACAGCAGGTTACATTTACATCAATGTCACAACATACAGGAAGTTACATTAACACCAATGTCACAACACACAACAGGTTACATTTACATCAATGTCACAACATACAACAGGTTACATTTACATCAGTGTCACAATATACAGCAGGTTACATTTACATCAATGTCACAACATACAACAGGTTACATTTACATCAATGTCACAACATACAACAGGTTACATTTACATCAATGTCACAACATACAACAGGTTACATTTACATCAATGTCACAACATACAACAATTTACATTTACATCAATGTCACAACATACAACAGGTTACATTTACATCAATGTCACAACATACAACAGGTTACATTTACATCAATGTCACAACATACAACAGGTTACATTTACATCAATGTCACAACATACAACAGGTTACATTTACATCAATGTCACAACATACAACAGGTTACATTTACACAAACATCACACAACACAACAGGTTACATTTACATCAATGTCACAACATACAACAGGTTACATGTACATCAATGTCACAACACACAACACATTACATGTACATCAATGTCACAACATACAACAGGTTACATTGACATCAATGCAACACACAACACGTTACATGTACATCAATGTCACAACATACAACAGGTTACATGTACATGAATGTCACAACATACAACAGGTTACATTTACATCAATATCACAACATACAGGAGGTTACATGTACATGAATGTCATAACATACAACAGGTTACATTTACATCAGTGTCACAACACACAACATGTTACATTGACATCAATGTCACAACATACAACATGTTACATTTAAATCAATGTCACAACACACAACATGTTGCATTTACATCAATGTCACAACATACAACAGGTTACATTTACATCAATGTCACAACAAACAACAGGTTACATTTACATCAATGTCACAACATACAACAGGTTACAATTACATCAATGTCACAACATAGAACATGTTACAATCACATCAATGTCACAACACACAACAGGTTGCATTTACATGAATGTCACAACACACAACAGGTTACATTAACATCAATGTCACAACATACAACAGGTTACATTAACATCAATTTCACAACATACAACAGGTTACATTTACATCAGTGTCACAATACACAACATGTTACATTTACATCAATCTCACAACATACAACAGGTTACATTTACATCAATGTCATAACAAACAACAGGTTACATTTACATCAATGTCACAACATACAACAGGTTACATTTACATCAATGTCACAACATTCATCAGGTTACATTTACACCAATATCACAACACACAACAGGTTACATTTACATGAATGCCACAACATACAACAGTTTACATGTACATCAATGTCACAACACACAACACATTACATGTACATCAATGTCACAACATACATCAGGTTACATTTACACCAATATCACAACACACAACAGGTTACATTTACATCAATGTCACAACATACAACAGTTTACATGTACATCAATGTCACAACACACAACACATTACATGTACATCAATGTCACAACATACAACAGGTTACATTGACATCAATATCACAACACACAACAGGTTACTTTAACATCAATGTCACAACACACAACAGGTTACAATTACATCAATGTCACAACATACAACAGGTTACATTTACATCATTGTCACAACATACAACAGGTTACATTTACATCAATGTCACAACATTCATCAGGTTACATTTACACCAACATCACAACACACAACAGGTTACATTTACATCAATGTCACAACATACAACAGGTTACATGTACATCAATGTCACAACACACAACAGGTTACATTTACATCAATATCACAAGAAACAATACCTTACATGTACATCAGTGTCACAACATACAACAAGTTACATGTACATCAATGTCACAACATACAACAGGTTACATTTACATCAATGTCACAATACACAACAGGTTACATTTACATCAATGTCACAATACACAACAGGTTACATTTACATCAATGTCACAACATACAGCAGGTTACATTTACATCAATGTCACAACATACAACAGGTTACATTTACATCAATGTCACAATACACAACAGGTTACATGTACATGAATGTCACAACATACAACAGGTTACATGTACATCAATGTCACAACATACAACAGGTTACATTTACATCAATGTCACAACATACAACAGGTTACATTTACATGAATGTCACAACATACAACAGGTTACATTTACATCAATGTCACAACACACAACAGGTTACATGTACATCAATGGCACAACACACAACAGGTTACATGTTCATGAATGTCACAACATACAACAGGTTACATGTACATCAATGTCACAACATACAACAGGTTACATTTACATGAATGTCACAACATACAACAGGTTACATTTACATCAATGGCACAAACACAACAGGTTACATGTACATGAATGTCACAACATACAACAGGTTACATGTACATCAATGTCACAACATACAACAGGTTACATTTACATCAATGTCACAATATACAACAGGTTACATTTACATCAGTGTCACAATATACAGCAGGTTACATTTACATCAATGTCACAACATACAGGAAGTTACATTAACACCAATGTCACAACACACAACAGGTTACATTTACATCAATGTCACAACATACAACAGGTTACATTTACATCAGTGTCACAATATACAGCAGGTTACATTTACATCAATGTCACAACATACAACAGGTTACATTTACATCAATGTCACAACATACAACAGGTTACATTTACATCAATGTCACAACATACAACAGGTTACATTTACATCAATGTCACAACATACAACAATTTACATTTACATCAATGTCACAACATACAACAGGTTACATTTACATCAATGTCACAACATACAACAGGTTACATTTACATCAATGTCACAACATACAACAGGTTACATTTACATCAATGTCACAACATACAACAGGTTACATTTACATCAATGTCACAACATACAACAGGTTACATTTACACCAACATCACACAACACAACAGGTTACATTTACATCAATGTCACAACATACAACAGGTTACATGTACATCAATGTCACAACACACAACACATTACATGTACATCAATGTCACAACATACAACAGGTTACATTGACATCAATGCAACACACAACACGTTACATGTACATCAATGTCACAACATACAACAGGTTACATGTACATGAATGTCACAACATACAACAGGTTACATTTACATCAATATCACAACATACAGGAGGTTACATGTACATGAATGTCATAACATACAACAGGTTACATTTACATCAGTGTCACAACACACAACATGTTACATTGACATCAATGTCACAACATACAACATGTTACATTTAAATCAATGTCACAACACACAACATGTTGCATTTACATCAATGTCACAACATACAACAGGTTACATTTACATCAATGTCACAACAAACAACAGGTTACATTTACATCAATGTCACAACATACAACAGGTTACATTTACATCATTGTCACAACATACAACAGGTTACATTTACATCAATGTCACAACATTCATCAGGTTACATTTACACCAACATCACAACACACAACAGGTTACATTTACATCAATGTCACAACATACAACAGGTTACATGTACATCAATGTCACAACATACAACAGGTTACATTTACATCAATATCACAAGAAACAATACCTTACATGTATATCAGTGTCACAACATACAACAAGTTACATGTACATCAATGTCACAACATACAACAATTTACATTTACATCAATGTCACAACATACAACAGGTTACATTTACATCAATATCACAACACACAACAGGTTACATTTACATCAATGTCACAATACACAACAGGTTACATTTACATCAATGTCACAACATACAGCAGGTTACATTTACATCAATGTCACAACATACAACAGGTTACATTTACATCAATGTCACAATACACAACAGGTTACATGTACATGAATGTCACAACATACAACAGGTTACATGTACATCAATGTCACAACATACAACAGGTTACATTTACATCAATGTCACAACATACAACAGGTTACATTTACATGAATGTCACAACATACAACAGGTTACATTTACATCAATGTCACAACACACAACAGGTTACATGTACATCAATGGCACAACACACAACAGGTTACATGTACATGAATGTCACAACATACAACAGGTTACATGTACATCAATGTCACAACATACAACAGGTTACATTTACATGAATGTCACAACATACAACAGGTTACATTTACATCAATGGCACAACACACAACAGGTTACATGTACATGAATGTCACAACATACAACAGGTTACATGTACATCAATGTCACAACATACAACAGGTTACATTTACATCAATGTCACAATATACAACAGGTTACATTTACATCAGTGTCACAATATACAGCAGGTTACATTTACATCAATGTCACAACATACAGGAAGTTACATTAACACCAATGTCAAAACACACAACAGGTTACATTTACATCAATGTCACAACATACAACAGGTTACATTTACATCAGTGTCACAATATACAGCAGGTTACATTTACATCAATGTCACAATACAACAGGTTACATTTACATCAATGTCACAACATACAACAGGTTACATTTACATCAATGTCACAACATACAACAGGTTACATTTACATCAATGTCACAACATACAACAATTTACATTACATCAATGTCACAACATACAACAGGTTACATTTACATCAATGTCACAACATACAACAGGTTACATTTACATCAATGTCACAACATACAACAGGTTACATTTACATCAATGTCACAACATACAACAGGTTACATTGACATCAATGCAACACACAACACGTTACATGTACATCAATGTCACAACATACAACAGGTTACATGTACATGAATGTCACAACATACAACAGGTTACATTTACATCAGTGTCACAACATACAGGAGGTTACATGTACATGAATGTCATAACATACAACAGGTTACATTTACATCAGTGTCACAACACACAACATGTTTTTTGACATCAATGTCACAACATACAACATGTTACATTTAAATCAATGTCACAACACACAACATGTTGCATTTACATCAATGTCACAACATACAACAGGTTACATTTACATCAATGTCACAACAAACAACAGGTTACATTTACATCAATGTCACAACATACAACAGGTTACAATTACATCAATGTCCACATAGAACATGTTACAATCACATCAATGTCACAACACACAACAGGTTGCATTTACATGAATGTCACAACACACAACAGGTTACATTAACATCAATGTCACAACATACAACAGGTTACATAACATCAATTTCACAACATACAACAGGTTACATTTACATCAGTGTCACAACACACAACATGTTACATTTACATCAATGTCACAACATACAACAGGTTACATTTACATCAATGTCATAACACAACAGTTACATTTACATCAATGTCACAACATACAACAGGTTACATTTACATCAATGTCACAACATTCATCAGGTTACATTTACACCAATATCACAACACACAACAGGTTACATTTACATGAATGCCACAACATACAACAGTTTACATGTACATCAATGTCACAACACACAACACATTACATGTACATCAATGTCACACATACATCAGGTTACATTTACACCAATCTCACAACACACAACGGTTACATTTACATCAATGTCAAACATACAACAGTTTACATGTACATCAATGTCACAACACACAACACATTACATGTACATCAATGTCAAACATACAACAGGTTACATTGACATCAATATCACAACACACAACAGGTTACTTTAACATCAATGTCACAAACACACAACAGGTTACAATTACATCAATGTCACAACATACAACAGGTTACATTACATCATTGTCACA